>JAPEVW010000931.1:0-32115 GCA_027921565.1 Artemia sinica
GAGCTAAGGAATTTGGCAGCACTTGTGTTGTGTGGAATGACTTTTTCTCATTTTTCATTAGGAGGTGGGATTTGAGGAAAATAAAACCTATGTTAGAGGATAGGCATATCATTCTTCTATAACGTACATATTTTTTTCATTGCTTTATCCTTGCTAATTTGCCAGCAAATGAGCAGAGAATAGTGGAAATCCGTCAAAACTAGTGTTACAATCCTAAAAAACGCCTTTTTACTAGGAATTTACATCCCTCGACGTCCACTTTTATTTTTTACTAGTAAAATTCAGTACAAGTGCTTTCAGAAAATGTTAAGATAGATGCATGTGTGCATTGCAAATTCGTATTGAAATTTTGATTCTAAAACTCAAACTAAAAAAACAGAAGCTTAAAAGCATAAGAAACGAGACCAAAGATTTTGAGGCTGTGTTGTGTTAAATTTGTATTTAATGAAAAATAAATGCAATTTTCCTTCTTAGTATTAAAATTTACAAAAAACAGAAATAGTGTCTTATGTTTGCAAGATGCGTGCTGTGCGGGAGGGGAAAGCGGTTGCAAAATGGAAGTAAAAACTGCTTTTATTTGTTACAAAAGGACAAGCCTCGAAAGTTTATTTAGATTCTGTTGGATAAGAGAGAAATCCCTCCACCCCTTCCCCATCAATTGATGGGGGGAGGGGTACATCCCCCTCCCCTCTCCAAGCGTGAGAAAACCGCCGTACCCCGGGTTAACATTTCTCTGTGCGCGAGCTACAGGAATTTCGGCCTACTTGTGTTTGTTTTGCAATGGCTTTATTCAAATTTTTGATTAGGAGGTAGGATTTTGAGGAATGAAACTTATACTAAAGAATAAACAGGTCATTCGTCTATAGGTAGATATTTTTTTCATTGCTTCATCCATGGTAACTTGCCAGCAAATGGGTAGAGAATAGTGAAAATTCGTCAAAAATGGTGTTCAATTTCAGAAAACACCTTTTTTCTAGGAATTTGAATCCTTGTAATCGACTTTTTTTTTGTGCTATTAGTAAACTTTAGTGCACGTGCTTTCAGAAACATATAAGATATATGCATGTGTGTTTGCGAATTCGCATTGAAATTAATTATAAAAACTCCAATTAAAACACAGAAGTAAAGCAATAAAATACGAGACCAAATTTTCAGGCCTGAAACAACTTCTTTATACCAAATAAATCGCAATGGTTCGCTTTGGAAAATACATTATAGCTATAGTTTAATTAAATATTTAGTTGGTATTTTGGTTAGGTTATGTATTTAATATAATGCGCTCATGGTGGCCCCCCTGCTATAATTCCTATGCTTTGCAACTAGATCAATGTGAAAGCAAACTTTATTGCTTGTAACAAAAGGGCAAGCTTCAAATATATATTTAGATTTTGTTGGGGTATAATTTAGCGATTTTTAAGGAAAATTTCTCCATCGCTTCCAGTAAATTCTTAAACTTTGTTACTAGATAAATGTGAAAAAGGCCCCCTTTTTACATTCCGTTTCCTTAATTTTACAGCTTTTTTGTCCTTCCCACGTGGTCACATGCTATAGTGTCATTCAATTAATTTGTAGCCCTTAAAAGGGCTGTTGGTTAATTTGGGGTAGGGCCAAAGTTAGATTCACTTAAGCCTTTGCCGCTTTTTCAGTTTTCTTGGGTTTAGAAGGACTGCTTGAATGTTGGGCAAAATGCCTCCTTGGGCAATGGTAACCCCCCGACAGGAGCTTGTTCAGTTCTTCGTCGTTTCTAATGGCAAGCTGAAGGTGACGAGGAATGATGTTACTAAATTAATATGAAATGGAAAGTAAATCTTTGTTACTAGGTTAATGTAAAATGGAAATTCCTCTGAAATATATTCGTAAAAAAAACATTATTATTCTTATTAATGTAAGCTTATTAATAAAGTGTCAACAATAATAAGCTTACAAATACCTCGTCATAGCCGGATGGGTTTTGTTGGGTAAGAATTCTTAAACTTTATTTAGATTTTGTTGGGTAAGAATTCTTGCTTAAGGTGGAGGGAAAAAACCTTATAGGGAAAAAAATTATATAGCTATAGTTATAGTTTTAACATTAAGGTATGCTTATAGTTTATTAAAACCTATGCTTTTACATAGCTATAGTTATTGCTTAACAAATCGGGCAAGCTTAAATATTTAATTTTGTTGGTATGAATTTAGCGATTTTTAAGGAAAATATTTGGTAAATTCTTAAACTTTTGGTTATGTATTTTAATATCAATGCGCTCATGGTGGCCTTCCCCGTTCTCATATATTTTTGTTGGGTAAGAAATTCTTAAACTTTATTAGCTTTAAGATTTTGTTGGTAAGATAATTCTTGCTAAAGGTGGAGGGAAAAAGATCAATGTGAAAGCAAACTTTATTGCTTGTAACAAACGGGCAAGCTTCAAATATATATTTAGATTTTGTTAGTGGTATAATTTAGCGATTTTTTAAGGAAATATCTCCATCGCTTCCAGTAAATTCTTAAACTTTGTTACTAGATAAATGTGAAAGGCCCCCTTTTACATTCAGTTTCCTTAATTTTACAGCTTTGTCCTTCCCACGTGGTCACATGCTTCGTCATCCGGATGGGTAAGAATTCTTAAACTTTTATTTAGATTTTGTTGGGTACGAATTCTTTACTAAAGGTGGAGGGTAAAAAGTGTTTTAGCAAAGATCAATGTGAAAGCAAACTTTATTGCTTGTAATGGGCAAGCTTCCAAACTATATATTTAGATTTGTTGGGGTAAGCGATTTTAAGGAAAAATATCTCCATCGCTTCCAGTAAATTCTTAAACTTTGTTACTAGATAAATGTGAAAGGCCCCCCTTTTTTAATTCAGTTTTCCTTAATTTTGGTTAACAGCTTTGTCCTTCCCACGTGGTCACATGCTCGTCATAGCCGGATGGGTTTTGTTGGGTAAGAATTCTTAAACTTTATTTAGATTTTGTTGGGTAAGAATTCTTGCTAAAGGTGGAGGGAAAAAATCCCGCCGCCCCCTCCCCCATCAATTGAGGCCATTGGTATTAATAATCTTGATGTAAGCTACTTTTTAAGATTGCACGTCAAACTGTGACACAAATTTTTCGTTTTACCATAAATGGAATACAAACGTTAATTTATATCTTTCAACATAAATCGGGTTATCTAAAATACAACTCATAATTTCAAATTGATGAAACACGCAAGCATATATTACTTTTCCACATCAAAGAACAAAATCGACAAATTATTTTTGAACTATCAATGGCACATTTTAATTTATAATGCAAACGTTAAAATGGATTGGATGCACATTTAGCTTTCTGAAAAAAGAAAAAGAGGGGTTTCTCACTCCGTAAACACCATATCTGAATAGCCTAAACTTTAGTTTCTGGGGCCCAATGCAGGGGCGGATCCAGTATTTTTTTAGGGGGGGGGGGCAAAATAAGTTTTTCTGATAAACTTGCGTTAGGACCAACTTTAATTAACGCAAACTTGCGTTATTTAAGTAAACTACACTACATTAGACTACGTTGGGGGGCGACCCCCCCCCCCTCTGGATCCGCCACTGGCTATTTAATTAACTAAAGCAACTATTTTCTTGTTAACAACCAAAGTGGGCTTTAGTCATTGCCATAGTTATACCTACAAAATTCTTAGAATTCTTACTAAAGGTGGAGGGAAAAAAAAAAACGGGTAGGAGTAGCCTCACAGCAGTTTGAATCTCTCTACTAGTGATGGTGGACCTCTTGTTGTAGTGAGCTAGACGAGAGGCTTCCGCGGCAATCCTTTCAAAGATATCGTTGACAAAGCTATTCATGATGTTCATTGCTTTGCTAGAAACACCGGTGTCGGGGTGCACTTGCTTGAGAACTTTGTAAATGTAAATGGCATAGCTTTCCTTCCTCTTTCGTTTCCTTTTCTTATCAGTTTTAGTGATATTTTTTGACGCATTACCAGCTTTCTTTGCTGCTTTTCCTGAAGTTTTTGGAGCCATATTAAATGAAGTCTTGACAAAATCCAATTATCAAGTGAATAGCGTTTACAAGTTACAACCCGCTTTTATACAAGCTTCAGTTCGCGCACAGAATTTTTGTCAGAGGAACTGAGTTCGCCGGCTGGAGTATAAATTGTTTGCTTTAGATAAAGCGTTCATTTGACAATTAGATACCAAGGAAACAATACTTGTTTGATTAAGGAAAAAGGGATAAGGCAAATATGAATATAAGTAGTTACGATCAAATATTCACTTCTATTGATGCAGATTATGAAATCTTTAAAACAGATTGGCAGCTAATGAGCGAAAAACAACACGCTTGATGATATTTTAGAAATGGAAAAGCATCTGTTCGACATGGACCCTTGGCAAGCTTTGGAAGCTTGCCAAGACTCAAACATGGTTAACACTGACGATTTAAACTCAGATCAAAATACCACAGACACTGTGCGTGTGGTCTCGGTACCAAATGTGTGGCATCAGTTTTCCCACAGAAGTTGACCAGGGTGATGGAGCAAGGAAAAATGAAATTAAAGGCAAGAAAAACACTTCCGAGGAATATGCCAATTGCCCTCGAGCCGCTTTAAAACAATCAACAAACAAACGAAAAGAAGGCTGATCACAAGGAAAGAAATGGCGAAAAGAAAACTACAAGATGTCCCCAAGAATGTTTGAAAAGTTCAAAAGAAAGAAATAAGGAAGCTGCTCGAAATTACAGACAAAAGAAGCGAATCCGGAATCAAGATCTTGAAACAGAGGTAGAATTTTTGAAAAATAAAATTGCGCTGCTGGAAGAAGAATTGAAATGTCTGAAATCTCGTATATATAGAGCAGAAAAAAAGTAAATTCCAATTTTCAAAATTATTTATTTCATAGGCTAGTTTTGAAATTTTTTGTAGGTTAAAGATATTTTTTTGCCTTAAATTTGGATGTAAAGAGAAAAAAATATCTTTTCCAATTCTATTTTGGCAGAGAAAATGATAACAAATTCAGTTTCTGAGTTTAAAAAATTTTTGTATGGAGGTAATGGTGCTCGTCCGAAGTCTGCTCCCATGCATTCATGGCGCATGCAGAGCTGACTTCACGTGCCTCTGGATATCCGGCTAGCCACCGGAGAACTAAATGCACCTAGGGACGGTTGGGCTAGCAACCCTCCTCCTTAAATTACTTGCTACGAAAGGAAATGGATATACAGCCTTGGATGCCCCATCACTTGGAGAGGGGAGGGGGTGTACCCTCCCCCCATCAATTGATTGGGGAGGGGTGGAGGGATTTCTCTCTTACCCAACAGAATCTAAATAAACTTTCGAGGCTTGTCCTTTTGTAACAAGAAATAAAGTTTGCTTGCCCATTCATCTACTTACAAAGCTTAGGCATGTATTGTAGGAGAGGGATCTCATTTTCCTAATCTAAACTAGGAAGCAATAGGGTAGCCTAGTCATCAAAGGTAGAAACATTTTATGTACGAGAGGGAGCTCTCGGGTAGGAGTTTTTTATTACTTTACTTCTGTGTTTTTAATCAGAGTTTTAGAATTAATTTCAATATGAATTCGCAAACACACATGCATCTATCTTATATTTTCTGAAAGCATGTGTACTAAATTTACTAATAACAAAAAACAAAGTCGATTTCAAGCATTGAAATTCCTAGAAAAAAGGTGTTTTCTGAAATTGAACACCATTTTTTGACGGATTTCCACTATTCTGTGCCCATTTGCTGGCAAGTTAGCATGGATGAAGCAATGAAAAAAATATCTACCTATAGAAGAATGACCTGTTTATTCTTTAGTATAGGTTTCATTGCTCAAAATCCTACCAACTAATAAAAAATTTGAATAAAGCCATTCCAAACAAACACAAAGTAAGGCCGAAATTTCCTTAGCTCACGCAGAGAGAAATGTTAACCCGGGTACGGCGGTTTCCGCCATATAATTCAAATACACGGACAGTGAAGCATTCATTTGAAAATTAGAGTTTCATCAATCAATATTAACATGGATCAAAGCTTTGAATTAGAGATATCTTTTTATTGCGACTGTGCGATTTGTAATGGCAGGTATCATGACTTCAGCAATTCATACGAGAGTAATGCAGCAAATTTAGAAATCGTGGAAAATAAAGAGGACAATCTGGATGAAATGGAGAGAAAAAGGGCAGGCCGCAAAAAAGGAGGTTCGATATGGCAGAAAAGGAAGACCGAAAGAAGAGACATAGAAAAGATGGATATCTCTACAGGGATAGCTCACGGTCTTCAAGAAATAGTAGAGAAGACAGCTATGAGAGAGCTAGGACATACAGGGCTCCAGAATTCTTCAGGAGGAGCTAATTATATAGAGCAGAAAAAGTCAAAATTCTAGTTTTCTAGATATCAAAATTATTTATTCCATAGGCTAGTTTTAAAATTTTATGTAGGTTAAAGATATTTTTTTGCCTTAAATTTGGATGTAAAGAGAGAAAAAAAATATCTTTTCCAATTCTATTTGGCAGAGAAAATGATAACAAATTCAGTTTCTGAGTTTAAAAATTTTTGTATGGAGGTAAGGGTGCTCGTCCGAAGTCTGCTCCCATGCATTCATGGCGCATGCAGAGCTGACTTCACGTGCCTCTGGATATCCGGCTAGCCGCCGGAGAACTAAATGCACCTAGGGACGGTTGGGCTAGCAACCCTCCTCCTGAAATTACTTGCTACGAAAGGAAATGGATATACAGCCTTGGATGCCCCATCGCTTGGAGAGGGGAGGGGGTGGAGGGATTTCTCTCTTACCCAACAGAATCTAAATAAACTTTCGAGGCTTGTCCTTTTGTAACAAGAAATAAAGTTTGCTTGCCCATTCATCTACTTACAAAGCTTAGGCATTTATTGTAGGAGAGGGAGCTCATTTTCCTAATCTAAACTAGGAAGCTATAGGGTAGCCTAGTCATCAAAGGTAGAAACATTTTATGTACGAGAGGGAGCTCTCGGGTAGGAAGCTATAGGGTAGCCAAGTCATCAAAGGTAGAAACACTTTGGGGGCTATTTCTCTCTTACAAAATAGCCCCCACGATTTGAAGGTGCTGCTCAACCCATTCGGCTATGACCAGGTATTTGTAAGCTTATTATTGTTACCACTTTATTAATAAGCTTGAACCCTTACGAGCCAGCCGTCACAATTAGTCCTGGAGATGGTGTTTTTTAGACGGTAATAACGCTATAGTTCAAAAGTAAAGATTGTCGAACGTGTTTTAGGCATAAACAGCAGCTGAATTATAGTTGAAAGGGAAAATTAGAAAGTCGAATTTAAAATTAATATCATTGTAACTTTCTGAACAGAAAGTTTCGAGCGTCGAGCATTTGCTTTGATAGCCCTGAAAAGGGCTGTTTGTAGTATAGGATAAGCTATTATGGAAATTACTTTTTTGATGCTTTCTTGGCTACTGGCTTTTTAGATGCCACTTTCTTGGCGGGAGCCTTTTTGACAGACGACACCTTCTTGGGTGTCGATTTCTTTGCTGATACGGCTTTTTTGGCAACAGTGGGTTTCTTGGAAACCTTTACAGGTTTCTTGCTACCAGCCATAGGCTTGGTAACCTTTTTGGCTGAAGTTGACTTTTTAACTGTAGTAGGTTTGGCTGTTTTCTTGACTGAGGCTTTCTTAGCTGTGGGCTTGGCTGGCTTTACAGACATGGATTTTTCGGACTTGACAGGCTTTGCAAGCTTGAAAGAACCAGTTACGCCAGTACCTTTTGGATTTATAACAATTCCATTTGCAAGGCAACGCTTCAAAGCTTGCTTAAGATGCATATTCACAACTTTTGCATCATTGCCACCTGGAAATTGGCCATTATGTATTTGAGAATGGCCTGACGGCTAGATCCCCCGCGTTCTTTCAGGTCAGCAATGGATTTGTTGATCATTTCCGTGTATTTTGGGTGGTTTGCTGGTGCCTTGGCTTTTTTATCCCCTTTAGGTTTTGCAGCCTTAGCTGGTTTTGGAGCCTTTGCTTGCTTTTCCTTCTTGGCTGGTGAAGCCATGCTCTGGGATTCTACAGATGTCGGTGCCACTTCAGCTTCAACTTCAGACATTTCAAATTCCTCTCAATATTCTATTCTCTCTATCACGCATCGAATGCATGCTTATTTTCAAAGTTTTAGAATTGTACTTCAGAAACCGCCGTACCCGGGTTAACATTTCTCTCTGCGCGCGAGCAAAGAAATTTGGGCAGCACTTGTGTTTGTTTGGAATGACTTTACTCTAATTTTTCATTAGGAGGTGGGATTTTTAGGAATAAAACTTATATTAGAAGATAGACATATCCTTGTTCTATGCGTACATATGTTTTCATTGCTTTATCCATGCTAATTTGCCAGCAAATGAGCAGAGAATAGTAGAAATCCGTCAAAACTAGTGTTCAATCCTAGAAAACGTCATTTTACTAGGAATTTACATCCTCGACGTCCACTTTTTATTTTTTACTAGTGAAATTCAGTACAAGTGCTTTCAGAAAATGTAAGATAGATGCATGTGCGTTTACAAATTCGTATTGAAATTAATTCTAAAACTCAAACTAAAAACACAGAAGCTAAAGCAATAAGAAACGAGACCAAATTTTGGGGCTTGTGTGTTAAATTTGTATTTTAATGAAAATAAATTCATTTTCCTTCTAGTATTACGTTTACAAAATCAAAATAGTGTTTTAAGGTTTGCGAGATGCGTGCGGGAGGAGAAAGCGGTTGCAAAATGGAAGTAAACTTCTTTTATTTGTTTCGACCACATTATATATGAAATAATCAATATTCGTACCACTTGAAACAGAATTATTTGAAACCTGAGAAATGTCCTTTTTACAGTATATTTTTGAGTTTTGCCTAAAAACTAGCAATAGAAATTAAAAACTAGCCTAATTAAAAAAAAAAAAAAAAAAAAAACTAATAAAAGTCTTTATGAGGGATGGGATAAGAAGGATAATGGACTTTCAAGGACTTAAAATTTCAATAGTGAGTACCAGCTAAAAGTCTATTTGTTTTTATGGTACTTGTGCATTGTATGGTACACACGAAAGAAGTCAAGTTTGGTTAATGCCAATGAAATATACTAAAAAAATGAAATATATAATAGTTTAGAAACAAATTTGGGCTATATATTTGCACATTAGGGGGATGGGGTAAAGTATATCATATATTAAATACGTAACCTAACCTAGGTACCTTTTCCCCCCCCTTAACCCCCAAAAACAATCGTTTAAATATTGTAAACTCATTGAGAAACTGCGCTTTGCAATCATTTATCTCTTGCAAATAGCCCTTTGACGGGTTTCGTGTCTGGTTTCCTTGATACGGTCTATAGCGGTGTGTACCATATTGCGCACAAGTACCGTTTTATTTTCCAACCTCTAAATTAAAGTCAGTCGGATGCCTTTTCTTACAGTTTGAAACTCATGATTCAGTTTACAAGAAAATTAATTCGCTATCTAAAATTTTGCCAGCTTTTCATACTTGTTTATTAACTGCATATAATTAATGCAATACTTGTCCAAATTGTAAGGTCCAGCGGTAATTTAGTAAGAGTAGGAACATATTTTCCTCCGTTATTGCTTGCTTATTCAAACATGAAAGAAAGGGCTTGTGCAGTTAAATAGCAACAATTATTTCTTTGAACAATTCCATTGTGAGAACGCAAACTTTATTCAAATATGAAAGGAAAAGCTAAATACAGTAAAATGGGAATTGTCATTTCTTTGCATAATTCTAATTAGATATTACACCTGAGACGAAAAGAAAATATTTACTGACATTTTGAATGCACAAACAAAGAAAAGGCTCACAAAAAACAGGGCTAGGAAGTGTTTTTAAATTTGTTGGCCTTTAAAAAGGCCGTTGGGTAGGGGGGACTGGGCAGTTTAAAACGCATTTGGAAGCCATTAACCACCAAAGCCATACAATGTACGACCTTGACGCTTCAGAGCGTAAACTACATCCATGGCAGTTACAGTCTTTTCTCTTGGCATGCTCTGTGTACGTGACAGCATCGCGAATAACATTTTCTAGAAAAACTTTAAGAACGCCTCTAGGTTTCCTCGTAAATTAGGCCAGATATACGTTTTACACCACCTCGGCGAGCCAGTCTTCTGATAGCCGGCTTGGTGATTCCTTGGATATTGTCACGAAGAACTTTACGATGACGCTTTGCGCCTCCTTTTCCAAGCCCCTTTCCTCCTTTTCCTCTTCCTGTCATATTTAATTCAATATCTTAGCAAACAGCTGTAAAGTTTTAGTCAGACTAACAAATTATCTTGAAAGCCCGTTTATTTTATATGACAAAAGTTCTTCCCCACAAAATGTTACTCGTATCGCGCGGCTGGCGCTCTGTATAAAATAAAGCCGCTAGCAAAGTGTTCTTTTGTTCATTCTATCAACGAGAGGCAAACTATCAATATGGCTAGAACAAAACAAACAGCGAGAAAATCAACGGGCGGAAAGGCACCTAGAAAGCAGCTTGCGACCAAGGCAGCACGTAAGTCGGCTCCTGCTACTGGTGGGGTAAAAAAAACCGCACAGATACAGGCCCGGAACCGTAGCCCTGAGAGAGATTCGTCGCTATCAAAAGAGTACCGAACTCTTAATAAGGAAATTGCCCTTTCAGAGACTTGTGCGAGAGATTGCCCAGGATTTCAAAACTGACTTGAGGTTCCAGAGCTCGGCTGTGATGGCCCTACAAGAAGCCAGCGAGGCGTATCTAGTTGGACTTTTTGAGGATACCAACTTGTGTGCCATTCACGCCAAAAGGGTGACCATCATGCCAAAAGATATTCAACTCGCCCGTCGTATCCGTGGCGAGAGAGCTTAAATACCCTAATTCTGCGCAACTGCATCCTAACCAACGGCCCTTTTAAGGGCCACTATATGGTTTAAACAAACACGCGAAATAACGTTAAACAGCCCTAGTGTTCCTTGGGGGAAAAAAAAGGTATGATTCAAGGGGTACAATAATAACAAAGAAAAAGGCCGAAATTAATCAGATATACGTGAAATTATTGTAAAAATGAGTCATAGATTCGGCTTGGCATTCAACAAGATCCAAACCATCTAAAAGTAAACATGCAAAAGCCAATTTAGGCTAGCCTAAGAAATCCAAAGATACCCCAGAAAATGAACAACTCCCAATGGGGGCCACGGGTCTATACAAATGTTTTCGATGGAATGTCATGAAAAAGCCGAGGCCCTTTTTCTATTCTCTTCAAAAATTCGTCGATAGATATTACTTTCTATACAAGCCAATTGGGACCTGCCTCCGAAAACAGGCGATTTTGAAAATTGAAGCTTTTTTTTATGGTTTAGTATGGGTTCTTGTTTAATTGTTGTCAATTTATTATTTTTCCTTTTCCTTATTTCTGTGTGGTGTTTAGTATTTTGCTTTTGTTTCTCAGTTTTTGATATTTTATGCTATATTTTGTAGATTAGATAGTGAAATACTCTGTACGGGTTTAATCACTGAATAAAATCATTCATGGGTTCTTGTTTACCCGATATTTCGCAAATTAAGGCCAAAGAGCAATGACAGCAATTTGAGAGCAGAGCATTTAAAATAAGGTGGTAGCCCTTAAAAGGGCTGTTTGGGAGGGCCCGGCTGATTGGGCGGTAATAGACGGGGAAAATCCCTTATTTAGAGCTTGTGTATTTTGTTACAGCTTTAGTGCCTTCACTAACAGCGTGCTTGGCAAGTTCCCCGGGTAGGAGTAGCCTCACAGCAGTTTGAAACCTCTCTACTAGTGATGGTGGACCTCTTGTTGTAGTGAGCTAGACGAGAGGCTTCCGCGGCAATCCTTTCAAAGATATCGTTGACAAAGCTATTCATGATGCTCATTGCTTTGCTAGAAACACCGGTGTCGGGGTGCACTTGCTTGAGAACTTTGTAAATGTAAATGGCATAGCTTTCCTTCCTCTTTCGTTTCCTTTTCTTATCAGTTTTAGTGATATTTTTTGACGCCTTACCAGCTTTCTTTGCTGCTTTTCCTGAAGTTTTTGGAGCCATATTAAATGAAGTCTTGACAAAATCCAATTATCAAATGAATAGCGTTTACAAGTTACAACCCGCTTTTATACAAGCTTCAGTTCGCGCACAGAATTTTTGTCAGAGGAACTGAGTTCGCCGGCTGGAGTATAAATTGTTTGCGCTTTAGCTTTTCAAGATCAGACATCATTTAAATTTGTTCGTGATTAGAGTCCAAGCGAATTTCGTATCCTAGAAACCATGTCAGGAAGAGGAAAGGGTGGAAAAGTGAAGGGAAAGGCAAAGTCCCGTTCAAGCAGGGCAGGTCTCCAATTCCCAGTGGGAAGGATACACCGTCTTCTGAGAAAGGGCAACTATGCGGAGCGAGTTGGTGCAGGCGCACCCGTTTACCTTGCAGCAGTAATGGAATATTTGGCTGCCGAGGTTCCTGAGCTTGCTGGTAATGCTGCACGGGACAATAAAAAAAACGCGTATCATTCCTCGTCACCTTCAGCTTGCCATTAGAAACGACGAAGAACTGAACAAGCTCCTCTCGGGGGTTACCATTGCCCAAGGAGGCGTTTTGCCCAACATTCAAGCCGTCCTTCTACCAAAGAAGACTGAAAAAGCGGCAAAGGCTTAAATAATTCTAACTTTGGACCTAGGCCCTACCCCAAATTAACCAACAGCCCTTTTAAGGGCTACAAATTAATTGAATGACACTATAGCATTTGACCACGTGGGAAGGACAAAGCTATAAAATTAAGGAAACTGAACGTAAGAAAAGGGGGGGGGGCTTTCAAATTTATCTAGTAACAAAGCGCAAGAATTTACTGGAAGCGGGGTAGATAATTTTCCTTTCTTTTTCTTTCGAATATATTTCAGAAGAATTACCCTTTCATATTTACCTAGTAACAAAGGGCAAGAATGGAGGCGGGTGAGAATTTTCCTTAAAAACCAATAAATGATAGCCCAACAAAACCTAAATTTTTCTTACGAATATATTTCAGAGGAATCACCCTTTCATATTTACCTAGTAACAAAGGGCAAGAATTTACTGGAGGCGGGCGAGATATTTTACCCAACAGAATCTAAATAAACTTTCGAGGCTTGTCCTTTTGTAACAAGAAATAAAGTTTGCTTGCCCATTCATCTAGTTACAATGCATAGGCATTTTATTGTACGAGAGTAGGGTAAATGTCTATAGGGTAGCCTAGTCATCAAAGGTAGAAACATTTTGGGGGCTTGCCGTTTTGTTTTGTCAGAAGAAAAAGAGGTTAAAAACAATGAATATAAACATGCTTTCATTCTTGCTAAATGTCATTCTACTGAAAACCTTGCTTCATGACTCAAAAATTAGGCATTTTATTTCTTTTCGTTTTTTGGACCAACCATTATTCTGATACAAATCTCCTTCAGCCAACGGCCATACCACGTTGAAAGTACCCAGTTCTCGTCAGATCCTGGAAGTCACACAACGTCGGGCCCGGTCAGTACTTGGATGTAGTGTTGGGCGGATAACTTGATCAAACGATATATCGAAATATCGATATTTTACTTTCGATATTCGATATATCGATTTCGATATTTCTGATCAGTTTTATTTCAGATTAACTCTTGGCTATGCAAAAGTTAAAAAAAAATGGGTACTTATCTGTTAGCCACTACACACTCGAGAATCTGAATCTATAAAATCATACAACAACCGGTTTATTGCTGTTTGTATACGGAGACAATTAGCTTCGATTCAGTGGAAAACTACATTGTAGCTATGTTTTAATAAATATCTATTTGGTTATTTTGGTTTATTTAGGTTAGGTTACTTATTGCATGCAGCCCCGCTATACTTAACCCCCACCCCACCATCCCCCTAGTGTGCAAATACAGCCCAAATTATATATATGATGATGATGATTTTATATGATGATTTTTTTTTTACATATGAAAAAAGATGATTGATATCGAATCTACACGGGCCAAAATTAATCCTTCTCTCCTTTGGCGTTTTCTGTCCTATAAAAGCGATGAGTCTTTATCCGCATCTGCTATCCCTGATTCTGAATGGTACGCATATTATAGATTTCAATATATATTATTATATATTATTATTATTATATCCTATCTATTTCCCAAGCATAGCGGTTGTTTCTACCCCGTACCTGTAGAACCAAATTCTCGAATGTGTCCTGGCTGATAGAAAAGTACCAACAACATTATAATAAAAGTGTATTTTGCACAATTTTTTTAAACTTTGAATAATAGAAAATCAAGCAATAAAAAAAACTTCGATTACAAGAGTGAATATCATAGAAATCTAGACTTGAAATTACTCGGGCTCAGGGTAAAGAAAGATGACCTACTGACTACTTCTGGCTATTCAAACTCAGCAACATGTCAATATTTTTTCCCTGAGCATTTGTTCTACCTTTCAGTGATTAAATAAAAAAAAAGGAAACAGTTTTTTTTCAACTGAAAGCAAGGTTCACCATTAAAACTTAAAACGAACAGAAAATTATTCCGTATATGAGAGGGATGCCCTTCATATACGTTTTTTCTAGTATTTTTAAAAACAAGCTTCTTATTCTAATTAAGAATTCTTATTCTAATACTCTTGTGTTTCAGGAGTTGTTTTAAATAATTGGAACTCTTTAAAGGAGGCGGTAACTCCCCTCGCATACGGTAGGATTTCTTTTTGTTTCAAGTTTCAATATGTCTCCCTAGTTTCCGTTGAAAAAAAAAACCAATTTTTCTTTAATTTTGGTTGTTGTTTTCATTTAATACCAGGAAATCATCACTACAAATCCGTCCCTGCTGAAAATTCCCCCCAGATATTTTCTTGTGGACAATTTCGCCTAGAAATTTCTCTTACGTTATTTTCATTTGAAAAAAAAAGACTTGTCTTTCATTTAATTTTTGATCTTTTTTCATCAAATCATGCCGGAAAACTCCTTCAACAGGAAATTTTTCATTGAAATCCCATCCTCCCTTTGTGTTGTTTGTTGGTGGTTGGTTGTGGAGTGGAAAGTTTCTTCCACGGAAAATCCTCTGATGAAGAATTTCTCCCGAAAAAATTTCCACGTGGAGAAATATCTCCTGCGAAAAATTTCCGCCACGAAGAATTGCTCCCACTGAAAACTTTCCCATGGAAAATTTCCCCCTGTGGAAACTCCCTCCCTCCCACAAAAAATCTCCCAGGCAATTTTAACCTCCTCTCTGAAAATTTACCCCGGATGCTATCCCCAAAACATCTCTAGATGTTCAATTGAATCGGCAAAGAGAAAGTAAAATAAAATTTGATATAAGAGTTCTGGCAAATTCTCCCGTGTAATATTTCTCCTTATAAGTTCATTTTCGGAAACTTCCCTGCCCATGGAAAAATTCTCCCCGTGGAAAATCCCCTTGCGCAAAATTTTCCCTCCCTAAAAACGTCTGTTTACTTCCAATAACAGAAAACTATATGTAAACAACAGACAAAATTCATAACTTATAGCCCTTCCCCCGGGCATCATGGGGGGATCATGACAATTTCCTCGGAACATCTCTACATCAAAAATTGAATCGGCAGAGAAACATTATGACGAATTTCGTTATAGCGTTATGACAAGTTCTCCGGTGTAAAATTCCCCCTTGTTAGTTCAGCCCCGGAAACTTCGCTGCCATGGAAATTCTACCTGTGGAAAATCCCCCCACAGAAAATTCCCCCTCCCCTAAAAAGGCCTGTTTACTTACAAATAAAAAATACTATACGTAAACAATAGGCAAATTCATAACTTAAAGCCCTTTCCTCAGGTTGCGGGGAGTCAGGTTATCTCCGGAGGAACATTTTTTCGATCTTTCAACTATGGTGAACAAAATGAATATCTCAAAATTGGGATCGGGTGTTTTCAGGGAAAAAAGGCGTGGGAGGGGGGCTATTGGGGACTGGGAATATCTCGGGCTCACTTTAAAAGGGAACTAGAACTGTGGGGCTATTGGCTCTCCAATATCTCGGGTCACTTTAAAAGGGAACTAGAACTGTTATTTTCTTTCGAACGAGCACTTTCCCAACATTCTTGGGCCTTTGAATTGATGCAATCACGCTGGCGAAAAAGAGGAATAAATAAACATGCATCCGTGATTTTTATTCTGACAAAAAATACAATATTCTACATTTACGCTGACGGGAGGTTAAAATCTTTACAAGTAGGGTTCTATGATATACTGAATCTGATGGTACGCTTTTCTTTAAGATTCTTTGACTTTTTTTGGAGGGTTTCTCCCCTTTCCCAAAAATCACCCAAATTTTCTCAGGCTCGTATCTTTTGATGGGAACACTAAACTGAATGAATCCTATATATTTGGATTCAGCATAGAAAGCCAACTCTCTTTTATATGAGCAAGGCCTATCAGCTTAGAAGGCATTAATACAGCCAAGGCCTTTTGGAGTTCTCAGCAACATTTGGAAGTCCTCCTGACTAAACGTATTTTGAGTTTGAGAACAGGCTATACCAACTTATGGATACAGGTAAGTATGCTGTGTATCAGCATGTATGAGTCAATGGATTAAATACATCATTGTTCTTCTTCTCGCCCATTTCCCAAACAATTTCTATGTTGGATCTTTTCTGCAGGACGTTTACCAGTAGCAGAAAATTCCGAAAATAGTCAAATATGTTCAAATATCGTTTTTCGATATCGATATTTTCGTTTCGATATTCGATATCGATATTTGATCCGATATATCGATATATCAATATCGATACTGAATATCGCCCAACACTACTTGGATGGGTGACCGCCTGGGAACACCGGGTGCTGTTGGCATTTTTTTAATTATTGTGATTTTTTTTTCTCTTTTTTCCAAGTAAAATAATATTCCAAAATAAACTCGTTTCCTTATTCTAATAGCACCAAGCTGATTATATCTTTTATAAAAAAAAAAAAAAAATAGAACCTTAGCCCCCACAATTTGAAGGCGCTGCTCAAACCCATTCGGCTATGACGAGGTATTTGTAAGCTTATTATTGTTGCCACTTTATTAATAAGCTTGAACCTTACGAGCCAGCCGTCACAATTAGTCCTGAAGATGGTGTTTTTTAGACGGTAATAACGCTATAGTTCAAAAAGTAAATATTGTCGAACGTGTTTTAGGCGTAAACAGCAGCTGAATTATAGTTTAAAGGGAGAATTTTAGAAATTCGAATTTAAAATTAATATCATTGTAACTTTCTGAACAGAAAGTTTCGAGCGTCGAGCATTTGCTTTGATAGCCCTGAAAAGGGCTGTTTGGTAGTATAGGATAACCTATTATGGAAATTACTTTTTTGCTGCTTTCTTGGCTACTGGCTTTTTTAGATGCCACTTTCTTGGCGGGAGCCTTTTTGCTAGACGACATCTTCTTGGGTGTCGATTTCTTTGCTGGTACGGCTTTTTTTTGGCAACAGTGGTTTTATCTTGGAAAACCTTTACAGGTTTCTTGCTACTAGCCATAGGCTTGGTAACCTTTTTGCTGAAGTTGACTTTTTAACTGTAGTAGGTTTGGCTGTTTTCTTGACTGAGGCTTTCTTAGCTGTGGGCTTGGCTGACTTTGCAGACATGGATTTTTCGCCTTGACAGGCTTTGCAAGCTTGAAAGAACCAGTTACGCCAGTACCTTTTGGATTTATAACAATTCCATTTGCAAGGCAACGCTTCAAAAGAAAGCTTGCTTAAGATGCATATTCACAACTTTTGCATCATTGCCAACCTGAAAATTGGCCATTATGTATTTGAAAATAGCTTGACGGCTAGATCCCCCGCGTTCTTTCAGGTCAGCAATGGATTTGGTGATCATTTCCGTGTATTTTGGGTGGTTTGCTGGTGTTTTGGCCTTTTTATCCCCCTTTAGGTTTTGCAGCCTTAGCCGGTTTGGAGCCTTTGCTTTCTTTTCCTTCTTGGCTGGTGAA
The DNA here is from genome assembly GCA_027921565.1 of Artemia sinica. Classification (NCBI taxonomy): domain Eukaryota; kingdom Metazoa; phylum Arthropoda; class Branchiopoda; order Anostraca; family Artemiidae; genus Artemia; species Artemia sinica. The sequence goes on from JAPEVW010000931.1 coordinate 17,869, forward strand.
GCCATGCTCTGGGATTCTACAGATGTCGGTGCCACTTCAGCTTCAACTTCAGACATTTCAAATTCCTCTCAGTATTCTCTCTATCACTTAATCGACTAAATCTCGATTGCATGCTTATTTTCAAAGTTTTAAATTATAGTTCCCGAAACCGCCGTACCCGGGTTAACATTTCTCTCTGCGTGCGAGCTAAGGAATTTGGGCAGCACTTGTGTTTGTTTGGAATGACTTTATTCTCATTTTTCATTAGGAGGTGGGATTTTGAGGAATAAAACCTATGTTAGAGGATAGGCATATCATTCTTCTATACGTACATATTTTTTTCATTGCTTTATCCTTGCTAATTTGCCAGCAAATGAGCGGAGAATAGTGGAAATCCGTCAAAACTAGTGTTCAATCCTAAAAAACGCCTTTTTACTAGGAATTTACATCCTCGACGTCCACTTTTTATTTTTTACTAGTAAAATTCAGTACAAGTGCTTTCAGAAAATGTAAGATAGATGCATGTGCATTTGCATATTCGTATTGAAAGAATAATTCTAAAACCTCAAACTAAAAACACAGAAGCTAAAATTCAACAAGCAATAAGAAACGAGACCAAATTTTGAGGCTTGTGTGTTAAATTTGTATTTTAATGAAAATAAATGTATTTTCCTTCTAGTATTAAATTTACAAAAACAAAGAAATAGTGTCTTATGGTTTGCAAGATGCGTGCGGGAGGGGAAAGCGGTGCAAAATGGGAGTAAACTGCTTTTATTTGTTACAAAAGGACAAGCCTCGAAAGTTTATTTAGATTCTGTTGGATAAGAGAGAAATCCCTCCACCCCTTCCCCCATCAATTGATGGGGGAGGGTACATCCCCCTCCCCTCTCCAAGCGTGAGAAACCGCCGTACCCGGGTTAACATTTCTCTGTGCGCGAGCTAAGGAATTTCGGCCTTACTTGTGTTTTTGTTTGCAATGGCTTTATTCAAATTTTTTTTGATTAGGAGGTAGGATTTTGAGGAATGAAACTTATACTAAGAATAAACAGGTCATTCGTCTATAGGTAGATATTTTTTTCATTGCTTCATCCATGGTAACTTGCCAGCAAATGGGTAGAGAATAGTGAAAATTCGTCAAAAATGGTGTTCAATTTCAGAAAACACCTTTTTTCTAGGAATTTGAATCCTTGTAATCGACTTTTTTTTGCTATTAGTAAACTTTAGTGCACGTGCTTTCAGAACATATAAGATATATGCATGTGTGTTTGCGAATTTCGCATTGAAATTAATTATAAAAACTCCAATTAAAACACAGAAGTAAAGCAATAAAATACGAGACCAAATTTTCAGGCCTGAAACAACTTCTTTATACCAAATAAATCGCAATGGTTCGCTTTGGAAAATACATTAAAGCTATAGTTTAATTAAATATTTAGTTGGTATTTTGGTTAGGTTATGTATTTAATATAATGCGCTCATGGTGGCCCCCCTGCTATAATTTCTATGCTTTGCAACTAGATCAATGTGAAAGCAAACTTTATTGCTTGTAACAAAAGGGCAAGCTTCAAATATATATATTTAGATTTTGTTGGGGTATAATTTTGAGCGATTTTTTAAGGAAAATTTCTCCATCGCTTCCAGTAAATTCTAAACTTTGTTACTAGATAAAATGTGAAAGGCCCCCTTTTTACATTCCGTTTCCTTAATTTTACAGCTTTGTCCTTCCCACGTGGTCACATGCTATAGTGTCATTCAATTAATTTGTAGCCCTTAAAAGGGCTGTTGGTTAATTTGGGGTAGGGCCAAAAGTTAGATTCACTTAAGCCTTTGCCGCTTTTTCAGTTTTCTTGGGTAGAAGGACTGCTTGAATGTTGGGCAAAATGCCTCCTTGGGCAATGGTAACCCCCGACAGGAGCTTGTTCAGTTCTTCGTCGTTTCTAATGGCAAGCTGAAGGTGACGAGGAATGATGTTACTAAATTAATATGAAATGGAAAGTAAATCTTTGTTACTAGGTTAATGTAAAATGGAAATTCCTCTGAAATATATTCGTAAAAAAAACATTATTATTCTTATTAATGTAAGCTTATTAATAAAGTGTCAACAATAATAAGCTTACAAATACCTCGTCATAGCCGGATGGGTTTTGTTGGGTAAGAATTCTTAAACTTTATTTAGATTTTGTTGGGAAGAATTCTTGCTTAAGGTGGAGGAAAAATTATAGCTATAGGTATAGTTTAACATTAATAGCTATAGTTTATTAAAACATTATAGCTATAGTTTAATTAAATATTTAGTTGGTATTTTGGTTAGGTTATGTATTAATATAATGCGCTCATGGTGGCCCCTTCTATAATTCCTATGCTTTGCAACTAGATCAATGTGAAAGCAAACTTTATTGCTTGTAACAAACGGGCAAGCTTCAAATATATATTTAGATTTTGTTGGGGTATAATTTAGCGATTTTTAAGGAAAATATCTCCATCGCTTCCAGTAAATTCTTAAACTTTGTTACTAGATAAATGTGAAAGGCCCCCTTTTTACATTCAGTTTCCTTAATTTTACAGCTTTGTCCTTCCCACGTGGTCACATGCTTCGTCATAGCCGGATGGGTTTTGTTGGGTAAGAATTCTTAAACTTTATTTAGATTTTGTTGGGTAAGAATTCTTGCTTAAGGTGGAGGGAAAAATTATAGCTATAGTTATAGTTTAACATTAATAGCTATAGTTTATTAAAACATTTATAGCTATAGTTTAATTAAATATTTAGTTGGTATTTTGGTTAGGGTTATGTATTTAATATAATGCGCTCATGGTGGCACCCTTTCTATAATTCCTATGCTTTGCAACTAGATCAATGTGAAAGCAAACTTTATTGCTTGTAACAAACGGGCAAGCTTCAAATATATATTTAGATTTTGTTGGGGTATAATTTAGCGATTTTTAAGGAAAATATCTCCATCGCTTCCAGTAAATTCTTAAACTTTGTTACTAGATAAATGTGAAAGGCCCCCTTTTTACATTCAGTTTCCTTAATTTTACAGCTTTGTCCTTCCCACGTGGTCACATGCTTCGTCATAGCCGGATGGGTTTTGTTGGGTAAGAATTCTTAAACTTTATTTTAGATTTTGTTGGGTAAGAATTCTTGCTAAAGGTGGAGGGAAAAAATCCCGCCGCCCCCCTCCCCATCAATTGAGGCCATTGGTATTAATAATCTTGATGTAAGCTACTTTTTAAGATTGCACGTCAAACTGTGACACAAATTTTTCGTTTTACCCATAAATGGAATACAAACGTTAATTTATATCTTTTCAAACATAAATCGGGTTATCTAAAATACAACTCATAATTTCAAATTGTTGAAACACGCAAGCATATATTACTTTTCCACATCAAAGAACAAAATCGACAAATTATTTTTGAACTATCAATGGCACACATTTAATTTATAATGCAAACGTTAAAATGGATTGGATGCACATTTAGCTTTCTGAAAAAAGAAAAGAGGGGTTTCTCACTCCGTAAACACCATATCTGAATAGCCTAAACTTTAGTTTCTGGGGCCCAATGCAGGGGCGGATCCAGTATTTTTTAGGGGGGGGCAAAATAAGTTTTTCTGATAAACTTGCGTTAGGACCAACTTTAATTAACGCAAACTTGCGTTATTTAAGTAAACTACACTACATTAGACTAGGTTGGGGGCGCCCCCCCCCCTCTGGATCCGCCACTGGCTATTTAATTAACTAAAGCAAACTATTTTCTTGTTAACAACCAAAGTGGGCTTTAGTCATTGCCATAGTTATACCTACAAAATTCTTAGAATTCTTACTAAAGGTGGAGGGAAAAAAAAAACGGGTAGGAGTAGCCTCACAGCAGTTTGAATCTCTCTACTAGTGATGGTGGACCTCTTGTTGTAATGAGCTAGACGAGAGGCTTCCGCGGCAATCCTTTCAAAGATATCGTTGACAAAGCTATTCATGATGTTCATTGCTTTGCTAGAAACACCGGTGTCGGGGTGCACTTGCTTGAGAACTTTGTAAATGTAAATGGCATAGCTTTCCTTCCTCTTTCGTTTCCTTTGACTTATCAGTTTTAGTGATATTATAGTTCGCGCAAGTGTTTGCGCTTTAGATAAAGTGTTCATTTGACAATTAGATACCAAGGAAACAATACTTGTTTGATTAAGGAAAAAGGGATAAGGCAAATATGAATATAAGTAGTTACGATCAAATATTCACTTCTATTGATGCAGATTATGAAATCTTTAAAAACAGATTGGCAGCTAATGAGCGAAAAACAACACGCTTGATGATATTTTAGAAATGGAAAAGCATCTGTTCGACATGGACCCTTGGCAAGCTTTGGAAGCTTGCCAAGACTCAAAACATGGTTAACACTGACGATTTAAACTCAGATCAAAATACCACAGACACTGTGCGTGTGGTCTCGGTACCAATGTGTGGCATCAGTTTTCCCACAGAAGCTGACCAGGGTGATGGAGCAAGGAAAAATGAAATTAAAGGCAAGAAAAACACTTCCGAGGAATATGCCAATTGCCCTCGAGCCGCTTTAAAAAAACAATCAACAAACGAAAGAAGGCTGATCACAAGGAAAGAAATGGCGAAAAGAAAAACTACAAGATGTCCCAAGAATGTTTGAAAAAGTTCAAAAGAAAGAAATAAGGAAGCTGCTCGAAATTACAGACAAAAGAAGCGAATCCGGAATCAAGATCTTGAAACAGAGGTAGAATTTTTGAAAAATAAAATTGCGCTGCTGGAAGAAGAATTGAAATGTCTGAAATCTCGTATATAGAGCAGAAAAAGTCAAAATTCCAATTTTCAAAATTATTTATTTCATAGGCTAGTTTTGAAATTTTTTGTAGGTTAAAGATATTTTTTGCCTTAAATTTGGATGTAAAGAGAAAAAAATATCTTTCCAATTCTATTTTGGCAGAGAAAATGATAACAAATTCAGTTTCTGAGTTTAAAAATTTCTGTATGGAGGTAATGGTGCTCGTCCGAAGTCTGCTCCCATGCATTCATGGCGCATGCAGAGCTGACTTCACGTGCCTCTGGATATCCGGCTAGCCACCGGAGAACTAAATGCACCTAGGGACGGTTGGGCTAGCAAACCCTCGTCCTTAAATTACTTGCTACGAAAGGAAATGGATATACAGCCTTGGATGCCCCATCACTTGGAGAAGTGAGGGGGTGTACCCTCCCCCATCAATTGATAGGGGAGGGGTGGAGGGATTTCTCTTTTTACCCAACAGAATCTAAATAAACTTTCGAGGCTTGTCCTTTTGTAACAAGAAATAAAGTTTGCTTGCCCATTCATCTACTTACAAAGCTTAGGCATGTATTGTAGGAGAGGGATCTCATTTCCTAATCTAAACTAGGAAGCAATAGGGTAGCCTAGTCATCAAAGGTAGAAACATTTTATGTACGAGAGGGAGCTCTCGGGTAGGAGTTTTTTATTACTTTACTTCTGTGTTTTTAATCAGAGTTTTAGAATTAATTAATATGAATTCGCAAACACACATGCATCTATCTTATATTTTCTGAAAGCATGTGTACTAAATTTTACTAATAACAAAAACAAAGTCGATTTCAAGCATTGAAATTCCTAGAAAAAAGGTGTTTTCTGAAATTTAACACCATTTTTGACGGATTTCCACTATTCTGTGCCCATTTGCTGGCAAGTTAGCATGGATGAAGCATTGAAAAAAAATATCTACCTATAGAAGAATGACCTGTTTTTCTTTAGTATAGGTTTCATTGCTCAAAATCCTACCAACTAATAAAAAATTTAATAAAGCCATTCCAAACAAACACAAGTAAGGCCGAAATTCCTTAGCTCACGCAGAGAGAAATGTTAACCCGGGTACGGCGGTTTCCGCCATATAATTCAAATACACGGACAGTGAAGCATTCATTTGAAAATTAGAGTTTCATCAATCAATATTAACATGGATCAAAGCTTTGAATTAGAGATATCTTTTTATTGCGACTGTGCGATTTGTAATGGCAGGTATCATGACTTCAGCAATTCATACGAGAGTAATGCAGCAAATTTAGAAATCGTGGAAAATAAAGAGGACAATCTGGATGAAATGGAGAGAAAAAGGGCAGGCCGCAAAAGGAGGTTCGATATGGCAGAAAAGGAAGACCGAAAGAAGAGACATAGAAAAGATGGATATCTCTACAGGGATAGCTCACGGTCTTCAAGAAATAGTAGAGAAGACAGCTATGAGAGAGCTAGGACATGCAGGGCTCCAGAATTCTTCAGAAGGAGCTAATTATATAGAGCAGAAAAAGTCAAAATTCTAGTTTTCTAGATATCAAAATTATTTATTCCATAGGCTAGTTTTAAAATTTTATGTAGGTTAAAGATATTTTTTGCCTTAAATTTGGATGTAAAGAGAAAAAAATATCTTTTCCAATTCCATTTTGGCAGAGAAAAATGATAACAAATTCAGTTTCTGAGTTTAAAAATTTTTGTATGGAGGTAAGGGTGCTCGTCCGAAGTCTGCTCCCATGCATTCATGGCGCATGCAGAGCTGACTTCACGTGCCTCTGGATATCCGGCTAGCCACCGGAGAACTAAATGCACCTAGGGACGGTTGGGCTAGCAACCCTCTCCTGAAATTACTTGCTACGAAAGGAAATGGAAATACAGCCTTGGATGCCCCATCGCTTGGAGAGGGGAGGGGGTGGAGGGATTCTCTCTTACCCAACAGAATCTAAATAAACTTTCGAGGCTTGTCCTTTTGTAACAAGAAATAAAGTTTGCTTGCCCATTCATCTACTTACAAAGCTTAGGCATTTATTGTAGGAGAGGGAGCTCATTTTCCTAATCTAAACTAGGAAGCTATAGGGTAGCCTAGTCATCAAAGGTAGAAACATTTTATGTACGAGAGGGAGCTCTCGGGTAGGAAGCTATAGGGTAGCCAAGTCATCAAAGGTAGAAACACTTTGGGGGCTATTTCTCTCTTACAAAATAGCCCCCACGATTTGAAGGTGCTGCTCAACCCATTCGGCTATGACCAGGTATTTGTAAGCTTATTATTGTTACCACTTTATTAATAAGCTTGAACCCTTACGAGCCAGCCGTCACAATTAGTCCTGGAGATGGTGTTTTTTAGACGGTAATAACGCTATAGTTCAAAAGTAAAGATTGTCGAACGTGTTTTAGGCATAAACAGCAGCTGAATTATAGTTGAAAGGGAAAATTAGAAAGTCGAATTTAAAATTAATATCATTGTAACTTTCTGAACAGAAAGTTTCGAGCGTCGAGCATTTGCTTTGATAGCCCTGAAAAGGGCTGTTTGGTAGTATAGGATAAGCTATTATGGAAATTACTTTTTTGATGCTTTCTTGGCTACTGGCTTTTTTAGATGCCACTTTCTTGGCGGGAGCCTTTTTGACAGACGACACCTTCTTGGGTGTCGATTTCTTTGCTGATACGGCTTTTTTGGCAACAGTGGGTTTCTTGGAAACCTTTACAGGTTTCTTGCTACCAGCCATAGGCTTGGTAACCTTTTGGCTGAAGTTGACTTTTTAACTGTAGTAGGTTTGGCTGTTTTCTTGACTGAGGCTTTCTTAGCTGTGGGCTTGGCTGGCTTTACAGACATGGATTTTTCGGACTTGACAGGCTTTGCAAGCTTGAAAGAACCAGTTACGCCAGTACCTTTTGGATTTATAACAATTCCATTTGCAAGGCAACGCTTCAAAGCTTGCTTAAGATGCATATTCACAACTTTTGCATCATTGCCAACCTGGAAATTGGCCATTATGTATTTGAGAATGGCCTGACGGCTAGATCCCCCGCGTTCTTTCAGGTCAGCAATGGACTTGTTGATCATTTCCGTGTATTTTGGGTGGTTTGCTGGTGCCTTGGCTTTTTTATCCCCTTTAGGTTTTGCAGCCTTAGCTGGTTTTGGAGCCTTTGCTTGCTTTTCCTTCTTGGCTGGTGAAGCCATGCTCTGGGATTCTACAGATGTCGGTGCCACTTCAGCTTCAACTTCAGACATTTCAAATTCCTCTCAATATTCTATTCTCTCTATCACGCATCGAATGCATGCTTATTTTCAAAGTTATAGAATTGTACTTCAGAAACCGCCGTACCCGGGTTAACATTTCTCTCTGCGCGCGAGCTAAGAAATTTGGGCAGCACTTGTGTTTGTTTGGAATGACTTTACTCTAATTTTTCATTAGGAGGTGGGATTTTTAGGAATAAAACTTATATTAGAAGATAGACATATCCTTGTTCTATGCGTACATATGTTTTTCATTGCTTTATCCATGCTAATTTGCCAGCAAATGAGCAGAGAATAGTAGAAATCCGTCAAAAACTAGTGTTCAATCCTAGAAAAACGTCATTTTACTAGGAATTTACATCCTCGATTTCCACTTTTTATTTTTTACTAGTGAAATTCAGTACAAGTGCTTTCAGAAAATGTAAGATAGATGCATGTGCGTTTACAAATTCGTATTGAAATTAATTCTAAAACTCAAACTAAAAACACAGAAGCTAAAGCAATAAGAAACGAGACCAAATTTTGGGGCTTGTGTGTTAAATTTGTATTTTAATGAAAATAAATTCATTTTCCTTCTAGTATTACGTTTACAAAATCAAAATAGTGTTTTAAGGTTTGCGAGATGCGTGCGGGAGGAGAAAGCGGTTGCAAAATGGAAGTAAACTTCTTTTATTTGTTTCGATCACATTATATATGAAATAATCAATATTCGTACCACTTGAAACAGAATTATTTGAAACCTGAGAAATGTCCTTTTTACAGTATATTTTTGAGTTTTGGCTAAAAACTAGCAATAGAAATTACAAACTAGCCTAATTAAAAAAAAAAAAAAAAACTAATAAAAGTCTTTATGAGGGATGGGATAAGAAGGATAATGGACTTTCAAGGACTTAAAATTTCAATAGTGAGTACCAGCTAAAAGTCTATTTGTTTTTATGGTACTTGTGCATTGTATGGTACACACGAAAGAAGTCAAGTTTGGTTAATGCCAATGAAATATACTAAAAAAGGATGAATATATAATAGTTTAGAAATAAATTTGGGCTATATATTTGCACATTAGGGGGATGGGGTAAAGTATATCATATATTAAATACGTAACCTAACCTAGGTACCTTTTCCCCCCTTAAACCCCCAAAAACAATCGTTTAAATATTGTAAACTCATTGAGAAACTGCGCTTTGCAATCATTTATCTCTTGCAAATAGCCCTTTGACGGGTTTCGTGTCTGGTTTCCTTGATACGGTCTATAGCGGTGTGTACCATATTGTGCATAAGTACCGTTTTTATTTTCCAACCTCTAAATTAAAGTCAGTCGGATGCCTTTTCTTATAGTTTGAAACTCATGATTCAGTTTACAAGAAAATTAATTCGCTATCTAAAATTTGCCAGCTTTTCATACTTGTTTATTAACTGCATATAATTAATGCAATACTTGTCCAAATTGTAAGGTCCAGCGGTAATTTAGTAAGAGTAGGAACATATTTTCCTCCGTTATTGCTTGCTTTATTCAAACATGAAAGAAAGGGCTTGTGCAGTTAAATAGCAACAATTATTTCTTTGAACAATTCCATTGTGAGAACGCAAACTTTATTCAAATATGAACGGCCCTCCAAAGGTAAAAGTACGTATATGCACAATTTTTCACTTCTCGACTTAATGCCACCACCATACTAAAAAAAATGTGCTGAATCGAATGGTATATGTAAGAAGGCTCTAGTCCAAATATTAACGGAAATAGCATATGGATAAAGTACGTATCTGAAAAATTTCTGGCGCATCCAAAGGTAAAAGTACGTATCTGTGTAGATACGTACTTTCACCCTTGGTACGTACTTTTGCCTTTGGCCGGCACATTAAAATGAGAAAGGAAACCAAAGGTCAAAGTACGTATATGTCATGATTCAGCACAATCATCATTGTTTGTTTACCAGAGCAGAGCTGAACAACAGCAACTCTGAGCTATTAAAGAGTACTGGCATAGAATGTCAAGAGGCTTTCTAAATTTACAGAGAGCGTTGGTTATACAAAAGGAAAGAGATTTAAGGTAAGAAAATTTTGCTTCATGCTATTTTGGAACCTTTTCTCCAAGTAGGCCTAAACCCTCTGGTAAAACCCCATCTGTACTACCAGGTAGGTACAACAGACCCGCTACAACCAGTTTACACAGCTAGCTATGTAGCTGTCGAATTAGTACAGGAGAGCAGCGTCATACCAAATTACCAACCAACCACCTAAAGCCATTTTTTTAGTATTGCCTACAAACATGACTTACCTTTGAAATAAAATAAAAAACAAGGGATGCATCAAAATAACCCCTAGAACCTTCTCTGTCATCTGAGATAATCAGGGATTAGTTTGGTCAACTATTACAACATTGAGAAAAAATTGAGGGCCTCTAAATATTGCTTACCTTAGAAACAAAAAAAAATGTATCAAAATAGCCCTAGAACCCCCTCTTTCATCTGAGATAATCAAGGTTGATAACAAGTTCTTAGAATTCCAATTTTTCAGGACATTGGCATGTCAAGCAAGTACAAATGAGGCATCAACTTCAAATACCGACTTGCCATCTTCCAGTGAAGAGCAACGAGGAGCTAGTTCCTGTTCCCCCCCAGAAATCATCCAGATAAATCAAACAACAGACATATCACCCAATTTTTCTGGACATTCTCGATCAAGGGACACCACTGATGGAGAAGCTAAAACTAAGGCACAGTTAAAACACTTTGCTGATGAAGAATTCGAAAAAGAAGATTTAAGTAGAGGTGATAGTGATGAGTCTGATATTGACTGGGAGGACGTTGAAGGGACATTTGGGTCTTCTGATGATGAAAGGCAGACAACTTTGAAGAAGAGGAGAAAGCTCTTTACAGATTTAGTTCCTCTTTCGGTCAGTAATGATCTTACATCAGATCATCCAGAGTACAATCTGATCCATTTTCCTACCGATCCTTTCCTGCCCTTGGAAGATTCGGCTTCGGATGCAGCAGCTTATGAGACCCAAGATGACCAGCTAAATTTGGACAATCAACCATCTAATGAAAGCAACAATGCTGTTTGTGAAACCTGATTCCTCAGACCATGTCATGTGTGTAATTGACGCTGTAGCAGCAAGGTCTGTGGGACAAGATAGAGAAAATAGACGTGAAGAAAATGGTGGAGGAGAAGGAAGGTCTATTGTTGACCTTACTCCAAAACGAGTTCGCTCAGAAAAAGATAAATTTGAAAGAGATGTTAAGAAGTATCCATTTCCTGACGAACCTGGCTGTAAATCTAACAAATGTACAAACTCATGTTTGAAGTTTTCCAGTGTAGAATTCAGGAAAATTTATGACACATGTTGGAGCAAAGAATATAAATCAAGACAAATGTGGCTCGCTTCTTTGCTGACATTCCTACCAGTTAAAAGAAGGACTATTGCCCCAGAAGCTGCGTGTAGAAAAAAAACTACAGTTAGGTACAGCCTTCCCAGAAATTCGAATGACGACCCCACACTTACCCCAAAAGTTGAAAACTTGCCAGTTTGCAAGTCTACATTCCTTGGTTGTCTAGGATTAGGCAAGAATGACAGAGTAATTTTTACAATCAAGTCAAAAATTGAAAGGGATGCTCTTGGAATGAGCTCAAGGACGGAAGGGGCCATAAAGTGGCAGGGCCACCAAACAAAGTTGATCGAAGCCTTGTGATGCAGCACATTGAAAGCTTTCAGCCAGCAATTCCACACTATCGTCGAGCTCACGCTCCAAATGTTCGGTACCTTTCTCGTGATTTGAGCTACAAATTTATGGCAGAAGACTTTAATGAAAAATATCCAGCAAATAAAATCTGTGGTGAGACATATAGGAAGATTCTTAATGGTATGAAAGTATCATTGTGCATGCCCCAAAGTGACAGCTGTGACATTTGCACACTATTAAAAGAGAAAGTAGGGGCTGCGAGAACTCCTGGTACAAATGGTGAGGCAACCGAGAAAGAGACTGAACTGTACAGAAAGCACATAGATCTTGTTGAACAGGTTTCAAAAGCATTTTCTGAAGATAAGCAGAAATACGAAAAAGATTCAACTACCATGTTGTTCACCGTGGACCTACAAAAAGTGTTATTGCTTCCCATCATGCACAGCAGAAAGGAGGCCTTTTTTCTATCAAGACTCGTGTTTTTAATGAGACGTTTGCCCCCGTTAAGGCCACCCAACAAAACCAGAACCTTTGCGTTGTTTGGAACGAATCTCGACAAGGACGTGATGCACCTGATATAGGTAGTGCCTTCCACAAGGTCTTAAAGATGAATAGGGATATCTTGCACTTCATTTTTTTATACTGACAATTGCTGTGCCCAGAACAAAAATTGGACAATTTTTAGTGAATTTGTACTGATAGTCAACAGTGAAGGAGGACCTGAAACGATTCGTATCAAGTATCTAGTGAAAGGCCATACGCACATGGGGGCTGACTCCATACACGGATCGATTGAGTCTCGAATTCGAAAAAGGGATGTTCTTGACTTTGAGGATTTGTGCGACACCATAGAAAAAAGTAGAAAATTCACGAAAGCCGTGAAAATGGACATAGAAGACTTTTGCCAGTGGAAAAGCTTAAAAGCTCCTGGCATCGTCATGAAGAACTTGGGCGTGACCATTGATGAGTTCAGTGAGGTCTGTTTTAAGAAGGGAAAAACAGAACTGTTCTATAAAACTAGCCCTGAGGGTGAAGAAAAGAGTCTAAGTTTTGTGCCAAAAAAGCTGGTTAGTACAATCAAAGAGGCAAAGTATCCTTTGCCAGATCCGATTCTTGGCGCAAGGGGGGTAAAGCCAGAAAAGAAAAAAAGGCCATCTTAGAAAAACTTGTACCTTTTATGAATGAGAATCGCCGTACATTTTGGCGCACTATGCCTTCATCAACAGCTTCTGTCGATTTGCTGAAGCACGGCTGTGTTTCTTAGCTGCCTGCAGTATTTCAGTGATTTCTTTTTATTTTTTTTATTTTTTAACTTCTAATTATTTGAATAAAAAAATGACTTGTTGTACATGCTTCATACGTGGTTTTACCTTCGGTATACGTCATAGATACGGGGTTTTGGGCAGAGTAAAAGTGCGTTTTATGTTTTATACAGACTTTTACCTTTGGGACTTCATTCGAATTCGAGTCTCGAGTCAAAGGTAAAAGTACGTATATGTCATATACGCACTTTTACCTTTTGAGAGCGCCTCTTTATATGAGTAACGGTCCAATGGTAAAAGTACGTATCTACTGTTTCAGGCTTCGGGGCAGTAATAATAGAAAATTTTACTTAAAAATATGAAATCCCCAAATTTGTTTACCTATTTAACTAATTTCCAGAATTAGCCAGTGTCCAGTTTCACCGTAAACCGTATTTGAAGCTCTCAAAAGTACTCAAACTTTGAGCCGTGATTTATCGAAATAATGAAAAGTGTAGATACGTACTTTTACCTTTGGAGGGCCGTGAAAGGAAAAGCTAAGTACAGTAAAATGGGAATTGTCATTTCTTTGCATAATTCTAATTAGATATTACACCTGAGACGAAAAGAAAATAAAATATTTACTGACATTTTGAATGCACAACAAAGAAAAGGCTCACAAAAACAGGGCTAGGAAGTGTTTTTAAATTTGTTGGCCTTTAAAAAGGCCGTTGGGTAGGGGGACTGGGGCAGTTTAAAACGCATTTGGAAGCCATTAACCACCAAAGCCATACAATGTACGACCTTGACGCTTCAGAGCGTAAACTACATCCATGGCAGTTACAGTCTTCCGTAAGCTTAGATTTCATTCCTGTAGCGTGTCATATTGCGTGGAATATGGCACCGAGTCAGCTCTGAGGTACAACTCTTTTAGCTTGTTCAAAAAAATGTTAAATTTTTGGTTCTGGCTTCTTCGAAGTTTCTTTTCTCATACTTGCGCAGGAATAATTGGAGTCTATTTAATGTGTTTAATCATTTGTTTTGTCTAATGTGTTTTTTTTCTTGTATTCTGTTTATATTTGTTTTCTATTTATTTTTCTTACTATTGAGTAAGTGACTTGTGTGTCTTCGCCTTCCTTTACAGGCCAATGACCATTTGTGGGGTTTAGAATGATGTGTTATTGTATGTATATTTGTTTTATTATGAATAAATTATTATCTTAAAAATTAGATGAGTGTGTTACAATTAGATTGACATTTTGTTACATATGATTTGGTCTTTCCTTATACCAAGCGATTTCCATTAAAGACA
>JAPEVW010000932.1:0-32004 GCA_027921565.1 Artemia sinica
TTTTCCCGACTCTCTCTCAAGCGTTCAGAAATAGAGTTAACTTGAACCTTGAAAGAAAAATTTAATACGTTATTTGACAACAAGATAGTGAATCGAGAATTTAAATAAGAAAAAGTTGAGCACACAAAATGGGTATATAACAACATAGAAAAAGAGAAATTCCTATCCTATACTTCCACAACCAATCCATTGAGTGATTTCCATTCAGTTGCAAATAGACCAACACAATAAAAGTAGCCCTATGATTCTGAAACTTAAAGTTATGCTTTTAATTCAGTGAACTATATTGTAAACTACACTATTATCAGAAAATTTTACTCGATTGTGACTTAAGAGAAACTAATGAAGTGTGTTTTGAAAATCAGCAGCCAGTTGCTTTGGAGGGGGATGTATCCTATACTTTCTGAATAAATTCAAGTCTGCAGCGTTTATGGAAAGGAATAGGAGTCTTATTCTCATGTTCTAATGTTATATCCATACTCTTTGGTCTTCCAGTTTCCTAGATGGCTACTTGGAACAGAACCTAGAGGATCTCTACTTATATTATTTTCTCGTGAACAATTCAAGTATATTTTTTTACAGTTTCTGTCCTTTAAATGTAGCTTATGGATTTTGGTAGTGCTGAGAGCTACATTAAACATGTACATAATAGTAGCATTTTTTTTTAAGCGTTTCATGCCTTCAAGTTTCAACTACTTTCAACTAGTTCCAATGGGTTAGATAAGAAAGATTGAGCTACGATGAAACTGCGATGAAACCATACACTTTGATAAAGAGGTGCAGGGGCTCCAGTAGTCAACTCCAATAGGTTCTATAAGACAGATTTAGCTACAATGAAAACAACACACTTTGATAAAGACAGAGTATATATTGTCAATTGGGCTCCAGTAGTCAACTCCAATAGGTTTGATAAGACAGATTGAGCTACAATGAAACTGTGATGAAACAACACACTTTCATAAAGATAGAGTATATATTGTACAGGGGCTCCGGTAGTCAACTCCAATAGGTTCTATAAGACAGATTGAGCTACAAGTGAACTACAATGAAACCACACACTTTGATAAAGACAGAGTATATATTGTGCAGGGGCTCCAGTAGTCAACTAATTATTCTAAAAAATTTCACAAAAGTAAAAAAAAAAAGGTCAGAAGCACTAAGAAGTTTGGATGGGGTCTGTGCAAGGAGTCAATTGTGCAAACGATATTTCACTACTTCCTATAGTCCCATTAATCTAAAATTGTGCATGCTCATTGATTTCCAAACAAAGATATATGGCAGCCAAATGACAACTTATCCAACAGTCCGGTTGGCCACCAATTCTCTAACTGATTGTTTCCATTTACTTATTGAAATTTTTTATAAAGGGTTTTTTTTTATCGTTTTGATAGTAGTACCTATTTTCTCTGTTTTCTGTGAAATGGGAACCCTGTCCAAAATTTTAAACTTAGAGACATGAGACTGGGCGCTAAAAAACACACAAGCAAACAACTAGGACTAGAAGTCTTGAGTCTGAGCCAAAACATTCTAGTGTTAGACCCGCCGGTCTTCTGGAGGGGCACTAGAAGTGTCTCTGTTTTCTTATTTTGATGCACTAGTAGAAAAAAGTTTGGCAACCTTGTTCATTAGTACAAAACTTATTCTTAAGGGCGAATGAGCAAAAAATTGGTTACAAAATAGGAAAAAAAATGAGTAGGAACTATGACAGATTATAAAACATTTACCACAAAAAAGTAAATAAAAAAATACAGAACATTAAAAAGTCCCTATCTGTGGATGTGCTAAAAAACTAAAACAAGAAAGATTTCTTGCTTTACCAAAAAAATTGAAAATTTTAGGAGTAAAATAGAAAGTGGTGGAATTCTAGTTTGGTGGCTCCACAGAAGCAAACATCGTAATAAAATAACAATAGTTGGCTACCATTAAATTCTTTATTTTATGTTCTTCCCAAACATCACATTCAAGTTCTTGCAAAAATGCAACATTGATAACATTTCATTTTTACAATTATTCAAGAGCAAACTTTGATGTAACAAGTGCTCCATGCTCTATTTTTAGCAAAAAAATTCAATTTTTCCTAGCAGGGATACAAATTTTTTTTAGCTCTTAGGATAGTTTGAACGAAACCTTTAAAATTCATTAATATAAACTTTTCAAAAATACGAAAATTAATACAAATAATAAATTTGACAAATCCCTCTTCTAGATTTATTTGGACACATCAAATTTCTTTGGCAACTTTGATTAGACAGACATTTCTAAAAACACTGTTCTCCATTATCAAGTGTGACCTTTGTCAATACGACTACAAGTAGAAAACTGTTTGCATTTCTCCAATAAAGACTTGCACAGATTGGATATCATGAATTTGATACCGGAAAAGCAAAAAAGAAACAATCAATAAAATAAGCAATGCAATTCTCCTATTAGACCTATTCCCTTACTCAATTATTAAGCAACAAGCCTAACAAAACTTAAAACAATAAGGAACAATAAGATAAAATCAGAGTGTTTGAATCAGTTAAATGGAAACTTGCTTAATCATATACAATGTTACTGTAAATGTCCTAAATACTTTTTTCCTCCAGCGTTACCAGTCAACTTTTCAAGTTTAATGCAAGGTTTGATGATGATGACAGGTTCTGTTAGGTTTTTAACCCATTTCTGATATATATAAACCTAATTTAACCAAAAAAACCTAATCTAACCTAACTAACTTTTACAATCATAGCTTGAATAAGACTGAAAAAGATGACTTGCAAAGCTAATTGAATCCAAGCAGAAAAAAAAGAATTTTGAGCATTCACCAGTGAATGTCAACATTAATCAGACTTTGGAAATTCACAGTAAACAAATGTATATATCTTGAAAATTCAGGAATTCAATATTTAATAAAAAAGACTTTATTTGATATGCAGTAATGCAGGTTTTTGTAGTAAATAAAAAATTACTTAAATTAAAAAAAGTGGATCAAAAACAGGCTAAAAATACACAGCACCAAACAGCTTAAGAAGCCATATCTTCTTTTTGAAGGTGTAGTTGCCATTAGGAATCAAACATATTGTTAATGTTTGATTGTTAACAGAAAAAAGCCTTGTCAATATTGTTTCACAATTAGACATGGCCAACCCTGACAAAAAGTGATACTAACCTAAAATCATTCTTAGATCTTAAGTTAAAACTAAAAGTAATATCTTAGGGAAATCACTTTTCAGGTATGAATAGAAATAAGATGGGTCCACGAGGCTAAACTGTTTTTGATCTATTAATATTCGGTACATGACAAATCCCTGAAACTTGGCAAACCAAGACTCTGGAGCTCTCGGTCTGTATGGGGTAGATCGTGAACAACACCCACATGGGGTAGAGGTATATTAACAATTTAATATATTTTCATGTACAATGTTGATATACTTTCTTGTTTCACTCTCTGCCCTCCACTTTATAAACAGCCAACCTCTGCTACATTACATACCCATTCAATTATTCTTGGAAATTTGCTGGGTCTAAAATTGCCTTACTGAGTCCTGTTGTTCTTCTTTAAAAGAATGTGCTACCTCCACATGGGGTAGAGAATATTAACAGTTTTTATATTTTTAACAAATTTGCATAAAATACACCAAAAATTTTATCTCAAGCAAAGTTAGCTCATAAAGACTCAACCTGGTACATATGCAAATTTTTATACTAGGAACAGTCAACCAGAACACAACCAACACAAAATTGTGTGTCCAGACTGAGTTGTCTAGGATGAATTGTGCATGTGGTTATGTTTAGAGCAGTGGTTCCTGACCAATTTTTGGCCATGCCCCACCTAGCCATTTCTGAAATCCAGTCACCCCCCTCGTGATATTTAATTTTGGTGTTCAAAACTTTGCCTGTATTCACCCTGAAGGAGGCTTAAAGGCCATTAACTTTGCATCTTTTTTGGCTTGTCCTCTGGGCCATATTTATACTAATGACAAATATTGTCTGAATAAAAAACCCTTTTATTCACAATGTATATCCAACTTTATTGCCATACAAATCATCGTATCTTTTTGGTCTTTAAATATATGTGAATGTGATGTTATTCACATGAAAAATGTTCTTTTTTTTCAAAAATTTGGGTTCAAAAGTATAGTCAGCCAAAGGGTGACACATCCTGACCGTGAACCCACCAAAATATTGCCTTGTGCCACCAGTAGGGTCTGTGCCCTATGTTGGGCACCACAGGTTTAGACCATACCAAAATACTCATAAGTAAATTTTTCTTGGTGGAATTCATGCATGTTGATTTTTAGTGTCCTGAGTCTGGTTGGTTAAAGTTTGGGTACAGTTTTTGGTGGGACTAAGTTAGGGATATTGAATTTTGCTCGGATCCACCTTTTTTCTGGTTGCTTTGTACATGGATGAAATGAGAAGTATATTCAGCATTAAATTACAGAGCATGAATACAGTACATGGCACCAGAATCAGCTTCAAAAGGGTTAATTCAAAATGAGCCATGATCTAAAACAGATTTTATAATAATACCCTAATAATTTTTTTCCATAATACAAATGGTCAGATTGTCTATACAAACAAGAAACACATAATCTAAAGCTGGGAGCTTCACCTCTCAGAATATACAGATTCTGGGCTTTCTGGATAGTGAAGTCAGTCCAAAAAAGAGACCCCAGATGGTTTTTTTTGACTCCCACTTTCTAGCAATTCAGAGCTTTTACAATCATTTTGTATTCATGTTTTAAAGTCAATTTTTAATTTCTTATTCTATTTATTCCACCATAAAAATTTTGTTTTTAGCAAAAAAATCTCCCAGAATCTAGAAACCTGGAAAGCTCAAATGCCCCTTTTTCCAGATTGGCCTGGGGTGCTTTCTGGTTTGGCTTCACATTCCAGATCACATCTGAAGAAAACATTAACACAGAATCTGGAAGCCAAGATTCTGGAAATTATGAGAGGTGAAGCCCCAGCTTAACTCCTTTTCCTTGGATGATGCAACTCTGTTACAGCCCCAAAAAAAAGCCAATTATTTAGGCTTACAAATTTTTGCTTGTTTTAGGTTTGCCAAAAAGCTTATAAAAAGTAACTACATGCTGTGTTTAGTTGAAACTGTTGAATAAAATAGACCCTAAGTTTTTTTTAAACATCTAAAATAGGTTGTATTATAAATATTATAATTTACCATACAAAGGCTTTTAAAAAAAATAAACATTGAATTAGTTATAGCAGTTGCTTTCAATTCCTCCAGCTAAAAGGAAGCCATAGGTACTTTTTATACACTTTTTGGCCAACCTAGAACAAACCCCTTACATAACCAGGAGTTACAAATCTGAGCTACTAAGCTTGGTTTTATTGGATAAAAGATCAGGATTTTCTATCAGATGTGGAGAAATTAAAATTTCAAAAAAAGCCTTCAGAGCCTTAAATCATCAAGGTCTCACACTAATACATAACCTAAAAGACTTTAAAACAGATCATTTTCTCAAGATAAATATTAGTCTCCAGAGCAATGTAGGGTAGGACTTTTTTGTTCCTTGGGAACACATGGAGGCAACTTGGCCATGTAAGATAAGATAAGATTTATTGCTGAAAAATGGCTATCACAAGCCCAAAAGGGCCAAATTCGCCCACTTTAGCGTCAAAAAGGAAATAGAAATGAAAACTTAAAAATGCTAAGAACTGTTGTCAAGAAATGACCTCTCTTGTCTCAAAAACAATAAAGAATTTAACAGTTAGCCAATAAAGTGTCAAAAAAGGAGGAGAGAGACATTATAAAAACTAAAAAATTCTAGAAATAAAAAATAGTAGCTTCACAACCAGACCATTATTGCCCAACCCCAGGTAGATTTTGTAGTTGCATCAATACTTATTGGGCCTACAAAGTCATAAAATTTAACTTATAAATCTGTCTCTGCATATAAAATTTGATGAACAGTTTAAGGTTGCATAGCCATAGTTACACATTGTTTCCCATAGGCCTACCTTACACATGTCATTTTCCAAGTCTGTGGGCACTAACTTTAGAAAAGCATCTTGTTTAGAGGAGCCAGTGCTATTAGCAGTGGCAAAAACTGAGGGGTGTTGGCTCTAAATGAGGCAGAGCAGCCAGTATGCATCCCTAGGCATTGTAATCAGACAAGGTACACTTGTTTTTTTATTATTGCAACAGCACAGCCTCCTCTAAATGAGAAGCCTTCCAAAGCTAGCCTAGTGCTATTGACTCGCTCATTCCTGACCCTGATCAACAAATACATAAATAATTAGCTGAGCACACCACTAATTATTTAAGGGTAAAGGTCGGTGTGCAAAAGTCTAGTCAATAGAACCAGGATATAAAGTAAAAAGTTACATCCTGTTTCTACCTGTACTGTATATGTGCAACATTACAGCCCCAATTGACAGAATGATTATACACTAGAAAAATAAGTTGGGTAAAAATTCTACTTTAGTTACTTTTGGCTATCTTGGAAAGGGGTTGGGGTTAGGAAAATGAAACTTTAGGGATGGATGTGTACATGCTGTGGGATGTCCCGGGAACGGTACTTTGAAGTACCTACCTCCAATCATCCCCCATCATATATAATGGTAAAATTACTGCACATTACTAGTTGTTTTAGCTCACATTTCATCCTATATTACTATCATAAACTATAAATCAACTGCTTATCTTAGACAACATCAGCTGTTAACCTTATTCATTAAAATATATTCCAAAATCCTATTTCCATTATAAAGCCATTTAATTTTCTTCTTTCTCATGCTGGCTTTGTAGTTATGCGTATAATGAAAGCGGGTCTGTGGACGTCACAACTTTGTTTATCATATTCCTTTAAGGGTAGCATGCAGATGGCAAGTGTAGATAAGCCATTTAAACTTTATTAATTATGGAAAGGATTTTGACAAGATATAGACCAGTAAAAAATACCGAATCGTTTTTAGAGGACAAATTATGTCTTGAGAAGATGTTTTTGTGAAATCCCCCTTCCCACCCAAACTCAAAATTTCTAAAATTCTACTTTAGAAGCTTTTAAAATATTTCTAAAGCACTAAAAGATAGAGTGTATCCCCCTTCCCCCAAACTCAAAATTTTCTAAAATTCTACTTCAGAAGCTTTTTTAAATATTTCTGTAAAGCGCTAAAACATAGAGCGCGGCTACAAACATCAGAATCAACTTTAGAGGACAATTTATGTCATGGAAAGATGTTTTTGAAATCCCCCTTCCCCCCAAACTCAAAATTTTCCAAAATTCTACTTTAGAAGCTTTTTAAATATTTCTAAAGCACTAATAGATAAAGCGCTACAAATATCAGAATCAACTTCACAGGACAAATTATATTATTAGAAGATGTTTTTGAAATCCCCATTCCCCACCAAACTCAAAATTTCCAAAATTTTACTTTAGAAGCTTTTTTAAATATAGTTCTAAAGCGCTAAGACATAAAGCGCTACAAATATCAGAATCGACTTTAGAGGACAATTTATGTTATGGGAAGATGTTTTTGAAATCCCCTTTCCCCCAAACTCAAAATTTCCAAATTTATACTTTAGAAGCCTTTTTTAATATATTTCTAAAGCCGCTAAGACATAGAGCGTTACAAACATCAGAATCAACTTTAAAGGACAAATTATGTTATGGGAAGATGTTCTTGAAAATCCCCCTTCCCCCCAAACTCAAAATTTTCCAAAAATTCTACTTCAGAAGCTTTATTAAATATTTGTTAAGCGCTTAAGACATAGAGCACTACAAACATCAGAATCGACTTTAGAGGACACATTTTATGTCAGGGGAAGATGTTTTTATGTCATCGGAAGATGTTTTTGAAATTACCCATTACCATTTGAATTTTGACAAAATAACATTTTACCGTAATTTTCAGTTGTCAGTTTCTTTTTCTCTAGCTTTAGTTCTGAAAATGCAATTTCAGTTATTTGAGCAGAATTTTAAGCCATATCAATGTTTTTTCAAAATTTAGGAAATGTATTTTGCATATATTTATACCTACCTTATAAGTTGGGATTGAGCAAAGTTTTGAAGCTGAAAACAATTTTGTTGTACTTCATTTAAACAAGAAGATCTATTTTGCAAGGGTGCCACTGCTATAACTCACAGATTTTAAAGGTCATTCAAAGTTTTGAAATCCCCCTTACCATTCATCCCCATTCCCCCCTTCATACTCTAAAATCTGGTTGATAATTTGAAATTTGAAAGCCTTATTTTTCCACGGGGGTATTTTTTTTGGGGGGGGGGGGGGGGGAGGGGGGGATTTTCCGTGAGGGTATTTCCCGTGGAGGGGGGATTTCCGCGGGGAGGCATTTTCTGGCGGGTATTCGCCAAGAACCACAAATTTGATGGTATGAGTTTTATTAAAATCTTTGACTTTTAGGGGTTGTTTCCCCCTTTTTACGAAACTCAGACAAATTTTTAGACAAGCAAATTATCAACCAGATTTTAGAGCATGATTCCGGTGCAACACGTTGCAACGAAATGGTCAGCTTAGGTTAGTATAAGCAGGGGCACCACGAGCAGGTTGTGACCACCGCCCCGCCCTCCCCCTGCTATCAAATCCCCTTGCAGCTAAGCTTTCCACCCTCAAAAGAAAATTTTCATATAAGTTCCAGCATTTTTTTAAATATATTTAAATCGCGGATGTAAAAAAGAAAAGCAAAATTTCCCAAACATTATAGGATTAAGCTATTTGAATGTTTTTTATGTGGTTACCCAACTCAAAATGTTAAGGGGTTTCCAAAAAAAAAATAATCAACACAAAATAGATTATTCGGTACTTGTGCATTATAATAACCCACCGCTATAGAACTGTATAAGGAAAACCAGACAAACAGGTATTTGTTAGACAAATGGATCGCAAAGCGTGATTTCTTATTGCGTTTACTATATTTAAACTGTTGTTTTTTTGGGTTTAGGGAGGGAAAAAGGTACATAGGTTAGGTATTTAATATATGCTATGATTTACCCCCATCCCTTAATGTTGCAAATATATAGCCCAAATTTGTTTCTAAACTAGTATATTTTCATCCTATTTTATTTCATTAGCAGTAACCAAACTTAACTTCTTTTGTGTATAGTGGTGGGTTATTTATAATGCACAAGTATTGATTATTCTATAGTTAAATATTTACATCCGCCCCCTCTCTCCCCCTCCCTATTTACCACTTCAATAACATCTCGTAGCTTCAAGAATGAAGATTCCTACACTAAACTATTTGGACAAAAACATTTGAATTGCTTTAAGAACAAATGGGGTAGGATACCGTAATTGCCAAATTTTCTGTTACAAAACGTTTTAAAAATTAATTAGTAAATAATACCCATAAAAAACAAATTAGTTGAGGTTATAAAGCTCTGATATATGTTTCATGAATGGTGCATTCTCAAGGAGATTGAATATTTTTTTTGAAATAGTGCTCTGCCAGATATCCTTCCATATGTTCTTCTCTTCTGCCATATTTTGATATATTGTCTCGAACTTCACGCTAGTGTCTTTTGGTGTTTTTGTGTGTGAGCACCTGTTGCAGGGTCAACAAAATTTATGCTGTGGTTGACGCGCGTAAATGCTGATAGCCCTGGCTAGCCAGGCAATCGTAGCCCTCCAACAGTCACCGATAATTGTTGTCCCTGGCAGGATTTGGTTTTGGATAATTCCAACAACATGCACTACTTCTATCCAGCACAGAAACCATGAATGAATTACCAGTTCCTTGCTTTATTCCACCAAATACCCAAGCACCCAAACAATCCCACCACAATATATTTACGCTTCCCGAATTTGGCTTCATCTATCTCAACAATGACTCCTTCTCCTCCCAAAGGAGCGGAGTTTGAATGACATATGTACATACAAATCTCTCTGCAGAACTGGCTCTCCAATCCACAAAGGTTTTTTTTTTTTTTTTACAACAAGTAACATTGTTGATCATGAAATCCTCCCTTGGAGGCGGTATTTGAAGCCAAATCATCAAAAAACAGAAATTTTCTAGCAGAGAAAGGTGTGAACCAGCCATCCATGTTTTGTAATAGATCGATTTTGAAAAATTACACTTTACCTGAGAATATTCGCGGCCACCTTGGATAGGTATAAGCCTAGAGTTCTGGCAACGGAACAAATTCTATATTTTATGCAAATCTGGCCACAGTTATCACAATTCCTGCTTCTCAATAACATGCCATAGTTATAATACAACTCTAAGACTGCCTCAACAGTAGAAAATTGAATAATACCACCACAGAAATTTATTTCACAAAAATTGCAAGACATATTTCAATAATTATCATTTACAAAATGAAGCTATAACTCATAATATCAATTGCGGCTTTCATAATGTTTGATTGTTAAACAGCAGGAATAGTCAAACAAAGATAACAGTGAATTGGGCTATGAATATATTGGAAAGATAGGTCAACTTAGTATGCGTTTTTCCTGCATCTGAAATAGTTGCTTCTTCACAGATGCAAATATCCTAGTGTTGAGCCTACATGGTTGACCCAACAATTTGGCTTGTTTAGTCCCAGGTTACATAAATTTAACTTTGGCAGAAACCGTAATGCTTCCGGATTGGCACTGATGTTTGTTAAAAAAAAAACTTAAATGAAAGATTACATTTACTTTATACAAGGATGTTTTTTTTTTAGTTAACAACATTTCCAGGAGTCCTTGCTATTCTTCTGTAATTTTTTAGTGGCCGTATTACCTAGAAATAATTATTTTCTGACTTCAAACTGTCCAAATACTTGAATTTTAATCAAGTATTCAAGTAAATACTTGAATTTTGAGGCTAGAATTTTACAAAATTTTGAGTTTGGGGTGAAGGGGATTTCAAAACATCTTCCCATAACATAATTGGGCCTCTAAAGTTGATTCTGATGTTTGTAGCGCACTATCTATTAGTGCTTTAGAAAAATTTAAAAAGCTTCTAGAGTAGAATTTTGGAAAATTTTGAGTTTGGGCAAAGGAGGATTTCAAAAAACATCTTACATGACATAAATTGTCCTCTAAAGTCAATTCTGATGTTTGTAACGCTCTATGTCTTAGCGCTTTAGAAATATTGAAAATAGCTTCTAAAGTAAAATTTTGGAAAATTTTGAGTTTGGGGGGAAGGGGGGTTTCAAAAACATCTTCCCATGACATAAATTGTCCTCTAAAGTCGATTCTGATATTTGTAGCGCTCTATGTCTTAGCACTTTACAAAAATTTAAAAAAGCTTCTAAAGTAGAATTTTTGAAAATTTTGAGTTTGGGGCAAAGGGGGATTTCAAAAACACCTTCCCATGAAATAAATTTTCCTCTAAAGTCGATTCTGATGTTTGTAACTCTCTATGTCTTAGCATTTTAGAAATATTTAAGAAAGCTTCTAACATAAAATTTTGGAAAATTTGAGTTTGGGGGAAGGGGGATTTCAAAAACATTCTTCCCATGACATAAATTGTCCTCTAAAGTCAATTCTGATATTTGTAGCACTCAATGTCTTAGCGCTTTACAAATATTTAAAAAAGCTTCTAAAGTAGAATTTTGGAAAATTTTGAGTATTGGGGCAAAGGGGGATTTCAAAAATATCTTCCCATGACATAAATTGTCCTCTAAAGTCAATTCTGATGTTTGTAGTGCTCTATGTCTTAGCGCTTTAGAAATATTTAAAAAAAGCTTCTAAAGCAGAATTTTAGAAAATTTTGACTTTGGGGGGAAGACGGATTTCAAAAACCTCTTCCCGTGATATAACGTGTTCTCTGAAGTTGATTCTGATGTTTTTAGCACTCTATCTTTAGTGCTTTAGAAATATTTTAAAAGCTTCTAAAGTAGAATTTTAGAAAATTTTGAGTTTGGGTGGAAGGGGGATTTCAAAAACATCTTCCCATGACATAATTATCCTCTAAAAACGATTCGGTTATTTTTACTGGTCTATCTCTGGTCAAATCCTTTCCCTAATTAATAAAGTTTAAATGGCTTATCTACACTTGCCACCTGCATGCTACCCTTAAGAGGTTATGATAAACAAAGTTGTGACATCACAGACCTGTTTTCATTATACCATAACCAAAGTCAGCATGGGAAGAAAATTAAATGGCTTGTAATGGAAATAGGATTTTGGAATATATTTTAATGAACAAGTTAAAAGCTGAAGTTGTGTAAGGTAAGCAGTGATTTATAATTATGATAGTAATATAGGATGAAATGTGAGCTAAAACAACTAGTAATGTGCAGTAATTTACCATTATATAGAGGGGGAGGGGGTATGAGTGGAGGTATGTACAGTACCTTCCCGGGACATACCTTAGCATATACATCCACCCCTGAAGGTTTCATTTTCCTAACCCAACCCCTTTCCAAGATAGCCAAAAGTAACTAAAGTAGAATTTTACCTAGGCTACTTCATTTAAGTAGGTCTATTTTGCAAGATTTTACTTTATAAAACAAAGATTTTTAAAGGTCATCAAAGATTGGTACCCTCTAGAGGGAGAAGGAGTAGAGTTAGGTACTTCAAAATCCTTCTTGGGACACACTTTAGTCTGTGGATGTATCCCTGAAAGTTTCATTTTTTTTAGCCTAGGCCTAACTACTTTTATAGATAGTGAAAAGTAGCTTGTCTAGAATTTTACCAAGCATATCAGATTTTATAATCTGAGGCAGGGAAGATAATATTTCCTCTAACTGTCTTGATAAATAGGCTACCCTACCTAATTACAAAAAATCAACAAGTCTCACCTGAACAGTTCTCATTTGCACATTTTGATGAGTAGGAAGTCTACCTAATATTCCAGGGCTTATAGAAAGAGCTGTAAAGATAAAAATCGTAGTTTTTTTATGTCCAATCTAAATGTGCTTGTTGTTGTTGTTGTTTGTTTGTAGCACTCCTGGGCAAGCTGCCCATTGTGCACGTCTCCTTGATTTCATCAGAGCCTTTAGGGATGAAAGGTATTCCATGTCAAAATTTCAGCTCTCCAGTGGTTGTTCTGTCATGACCAAGGGTCAAATAATTTAAAAAAGGGTATTTGTTTAGCCTTGTGACACCTGATAAGGAGACATGTTAAGAAACAATTCTTACTTTAAAATATGTATAATGATCCTAGTTCTTATATTATCCAATGGGAGAACCTTTATCACCAAGTCTTTCCTCTAAAAATCCTTCTTTTTCAAGCTTAAAAGAAAATGTTTCCAAAACCCACGTTAAAAGTACCATGTTGCATAAGTCTTTTTAAATTGCCACCTAATAAGTTGTTTTATAGAGCGTTCATGTCAGTCTTTTTAAAACTTTTTTTTTTTAAAGAGCAGTGGCAATGGGCCAAAATCAAAATATGAAGGCTTAAGACCGGCATGAACGCTCTCTATAAAACAACTTATTAGGTGGCAATTTAAAAAGACTTAAGCAACGTGGTACTTTTAGCATGGGTTTTGGAAACATTTTCTTTTAAGCTGGAAAAAGAAGGATTTTTTAGAGGAAAGAGTTGATGATAAAGGTTCTCCCATTGGATAATATAAAAACTAGGATCATTATACATATTTTAAAGTAAGAATTGTTTTCTTGACATGTCTCCTTATCAGGTGTTCACAAGGCTAAATAAATACCACTGGCTGATATGGCAATTTAAACTGATGAGTTTGGCTTGCAATAGATACACATACTCATACATGTAGCTTACATATCACTAATTTACATGTACAATATTAAAATAATGTGCAATAATATTTATATATAGCCTACAATTATTAATACAAATAACAGCTCTAAGTGTAGCTTAGAATCTACAATAAAACGGCCTAGTTCTTCCACAGATTTTTTCCTAGCCCATGGTGGTGCCTGTGCATGGCCCAGGATCCTTCTGAGCGTGAAATGCCACCAAAATACTTTAGGCAAACTAAAACAAGAAGGGGAAAATAGAAAGATATCAAACCGCCTGCACTATACTATGGGGAGGAGAAACACCACAGTATAGCCCTGAGGATGAATTGAGCAGGATTGGTTTAGTACAACTGCTGATTAGAAGCGATAAATAATTCACAAGAAAAATATATTTTAATTTTCTTATAAGGTTGCTGCTGTGTGAGCGATTTTTAAATTTGTGCTAGAGCTGGTCCAAGTTTCTCTTTTACATCTTCAACGGAAGTTCCACGACGAAGGATGCCAACCAGTGTTTCCACTTATCTTTTCAAACAATCTGTAGAACATTGACAATTTTCGGGAGAAAATCGGGAGATGGCTATCAGGATTCGGGAGAAAATCAGGAGACGGATCTCAGGATTTGGTAGAATTCCCAGTTTTTTTTTGTATTTTGTATTGAGTTTTTGGAGGTGTTCGAGCGATTTGAGTATAAAGTACCACATTCTAAAATTTGGAGTGCAGATTTACTGGAGCCAGCTGCAATTCCGGAAAGAAAATTCGGCAATCAACTTTGTCAAACATGACAAAAGGAAGCAGCTAGAAGCATGAAATCTATTTAATTTTGAAACTAAGTGCAGTTATATTTCATTCAGACTCTAAAGCTGTAAATTAAGACATTTTTCTACATCAAACCCTTACTTTTTCTGGCCCTTTCAGATTCCACACGACAGCCCACTAAGTTCAGGACAGGGACAGAAAATCCTGACGAATTACGGACACTAGGTCTTTGACCATTGAGTCTGAGTTAAGTGGATAATTTTTTTTTACCACCATCCCAAGAGGTATTCACAAATGATAAAGAGAAAACGCAAAGTCGTAGCTCATTTGTATTGATATAACTGAAAAAAAGTATAAGAAATTGCAAAACCTTCAGATACATATATCACATTACATTCATAATCTGTGTCTATCGCATGGCTTTTTAGCTGTGCTGGTAACTCCAGCTGTGCTGGGATACGCTACTACTCCTTTTAGCCTCTTTCTGAGGGGCTGGTCAACCGTCAGTGTGTCTGCTGTAACTCCGTCTCGTTTCATTTCAAGTTTCGTCTGAATTGTGGACGCCAAAGTTACTGTTACCAAATGATTCCTTCTGCCTGTCTTTACTTCTTGAGTAAGCTGAATAGTCTTTTAGAAGCTACGTTCGAAAATGGCAAGGAAAACAGATATTGCACAAACTTTGCTAAGTTGGTTTCCACAGTGGTCCCTCGCACTCAAAGCCGATTTCGAGTAATCCACGGCTGTCAGAGTCACTGTTTTAATCATCATTGGCACTATCAGAATGTTCCCGCCATTCTTTGTCAATCGCACTTTTCGAATTTTTGTACTCGTTTTCATCCTTTTTTCGCAATTTATGTTTTATAATACACTGACAGGCCCTGGCGGACTATATTCATCTTTTTCTGCTTACCCAGTCTTTCTTTATCAGTAAAATCTTATGCGGCATATTTTTTCATGAATGGGACTAACTTGTCAACCAGCAAAAAATCGTAAATTGTTTTCAAAATGCAGCAATTGTCGTCTCTGTTTCTTGTGTTGGATCATTTGAAGCAAACCCCTTCGGTTCTACAGAGCAACTGCAGACAAATTCTAATTTTTTGTCATATTTCTTTAAATTTGTAGTAATTCTTGATCCTTTTGAACCTAATGAATCAGCTGGACACCCACATAGTGCTAGTTCCCATTTTCTTGGTGCAAGCCAACAACTGTGATTAGTTTATGAATTGAAAATAATAAGTAGTTAATTGCAAACATTGAAGGTGTTTAAATGATCAAAACTGAAAACAATGCAAACCACTGTGGAATGGATAATGGGCAATGTTCATACCTATGCCAATAAATTCAAGTCACAGTGCCTCCTTCACATTGAATTTCGGCTTTCCGTTCTCCCCTTCACACTGAACTCCGTAAGCCTTCCGTAAGACTCATAACCCTCCGTAAGACCTTACGTTAACGTATCCGTAAGTCAAAACGCAATGCTAGAGGTCTGACGGAAGAAGTTGAAAGTATTTCAACTTCTTACGTTTACGTTGAGCAAAATGGAACTTAGATGAGAAAATATTTGAGTTTGCAGAAGCTGGAAAAGGTTATATAGCTCAAGTACCCTGTTTTCAAGGACAAGCAATTTAAAACTAAATTCTTTGGAAAGTCTGAGCCAAGTTTTTCATCAGCAGGAAAGAATCAGTAAGTATAGACTGTCTTGATTTGTGGGCTAGGCTAGGATAGGCTATACTTTGATAAATATTGCTAGTTTTTTTTAATTCTTTTTGGGTTTGAGGTTAAAATAAAACCTTTTGTGGTACAGTTAATCGTTTAAAATGATATTTAGGACATTAGTTTTGTAACTTAACTCAGGATTTAAAATATTCTTTATGAGGTTGAAGCAAGAATAAATTTAGATTAGGATCTAACCTACTTTGGTACATTTAAATGGATAGTTTGATCTAGCTTCTCAACATCCTCTATAATGAAAAAGATTTAGGATCATTGAGAAAAAATAAAGACTAAGTTAATTTCTTTGGCAATTTAGAAGTTTTATATAGGCTATCTTAGGAATGTATCCAGGACCATTAGGGAAGATAAGGGCACTGTCAGAAACACATGTGATACAGGAAAAGAGCATAAAACAAGGAATCTAATGGTATATTTTTAAGTTTATTAAGCCATTTTCTCCTACAAAGCTGCTGATCTGTAATGCTACCTTGCATTGTATTGCCCATTCCCCTGATTGGGTTCACTATGGGCTATTTAAGGCTATTTATTTTTTCTCAAATGATAAAACTACAATATTACCTAAGTTTTGATTGGAATAAGTACAAAAATATTACAAGCATCAATGATTTGCAAACTTTTGTTTATAGCATAGGCAATAGGCTATATCTTTTAAATTATTTTTTTACACCAACACTTTATTTACATTTCCAACATGTGAAAAAATTATATTTATGGAATTCACAACAGACAGCATACTATTAGTAGGCTACAGCAATATTTCCAGTGGTGTTGAAATATATTTGTATGGATTTATTGACACAGATAGATATATCAACTACCAAAACATTACTAAGAATTTAAATGAAGGATAAAACCATTTAGTAAAACGATTTGAATGACATAGTTGGAAATAATATTTGGTCATTATATCCATGTAATGTGTAATCTTTAAGAACTTTGTCAGAAAGGAAGGAAAATGTCATAGAAAACATGAACTTTGAAATAAAGAAAAAAAAAAGAGAATAGTAAATACAATGTCATCATTTCCCCAAACACCTGAGTGTGGATATGGTCTTCAAGTAAAAGTTGATTTTGACTAACTTTAGTTGGACCCAAAGAAACCTTAAAATTTGATACAAACACAACAAATTGTATTGTATTTTAAAGCTTCAAATCAGGACACTGAATATGCATGGTATTTTGGCCCCATCACCAACATGTTTTAAGGTGACACTCAACTTTGATAAGCAAATGGAAATACAGTAGAATCTATGAGTATTTGTGCATTGAGGTGTTATAGTAGTAAAGAAATTGATATTAATTCAGTTAGTACCCTAACAAATGTTGTATAATTGGGTGTAGGCAAAGTACTGTTTCAATAAACTTGATTTAAGGCACAGTAAATTTTACTTCTTTTCTAAGTGATCCTTGACTTTCTGTGGTTCAAAAATTCTTTTTTTTTGCTCCATAGAATTAAATTAGCTATAGAGTTCGTGCTATTGAGGAGAAAAATTAACTAAATCTCCACAATATATTTATGAATAAGCTGCAAATAAAAATTGGGCTATAAAAATTGAGTATGTTTAAAGTTTTAAAAATTGAAAAACATTTAGTAATCATTGTGTTTTTTTCTAGTTAATGAGCTTATTGAAAGAAGGGAGCTTGAGAACCTGAGAGACCACTATGTCTACCTAAAGAAAAAAAGGGAGATCTGCAAGTAGATCTGGTGCTAGTATAAGCTTAAGACCAAATTTTGTACAAAGAATGAACTTACTTTCTGAAATATAATTGAAAGGAACCATAAGACAAAAGGGAACACTGTTCAAGATTGAGATATATCAGTGGAAATTTATTCAGAGTGTGCAGGGGGTGCCACAATATAACAAATGCTGAAGTGAATGATGCTGATTTACTACCCTTAGTGAAGAAATTCTCATTAACAATCAAACAGATATCAAAAGTTCCCAAGCTTCTAGTAGGCAACAAATATATGCATCACAAGCCAAAATAAAACTCATAATAGAACAAAGACAGGGTCTAGAGATCAAACAGACCTGAAGGAACAGCAAGCAAAATTGACAAAAAAAAAACAGCAATGACCAGCATGATCTGGAGTGGTACTTTCTACAATCACTGTTATCTCATCTGAATAAAGAACCGGATGACTCAAAATTACAGTTTGCAGATGGAGATCATGAAGGCAGTTAAAAAATACTTTAATCATTCAGTGTATTTTTAGTTTTATAGACGAACTTAATAAAGCTTTTTTTCTCTATTTAAGGTAGCATTAAATTATATGAAAAAAAAACGTCTAGTAGGTCTAAAAAAATAAATATTCCAGCAATATGAATAATTAATTATAATAATAACACTAGTACCAGAGTAAAAACATGATATAAGAAAATACTTTTGACATTTCTATGCTTTGTTTTGAAATGTAGTAACTGTTCTAGATTTCTTTGAAAAAAAAATCTAATAGCTATAATTAGGTGTCTTAATTCTATGGGATATGGTGAAAAACCATGTAAAGAGACGCTTTTTAACATAAAGCCATTAAAAAAATGTGTAAGAAGACATGCCTGCCATGAAACTGAAAACTAAAGAAAAAAAATAAACAGATTTAGAGAAATTTGGAAACTGGCCATGCACTGTCTTTTCCCTTTCGCCAGTGTTCACTCCAAGAGGTTAAAAAAAAAGCCTGAAGCCCCTCTAAAATGGCATCAGATCAAAATGAAAAGTATACTGATGGAGTAGTATGGTCAAAAACCTAGAAAAAGGAAATCACAGCCCCCTTCCTTACACAACAAGGGAAACCACTTTTTTGCATGGGTAGCGCTAAAAATGACGTTGCAGTGTGAAGGGAAGACTTTCGATGTGAAGGAACATAAACGTAAGACCCGTAAGATGAAACGTAACAACCTTAGGACTAAACGTAACGTAAAGTCTTACGTTTTCAATGCAAAGGAAACATTAAAACTTTGTTTAAAAATACCCCCGAGTGACATATCTTTTTAAATCTGAGTAAACCGAAAAGTCCTTTACATCCCTTTAGAACTCCTCTGACAAGTACTGCATAATGACAAATGTAAGTTCACGAAAAATATGGCACAAGCAACGGTCAACAAAATACCTTAGAATCAATTACTAGGATCAGCACGGAAAATCTCAAGTCTTTTGTTTAATCCTTCGCTTTTCAACAAACGGTAGCGTTCACTTCTATACGGGTTTCTGTTTTCATTATACTTGTTGCTATACTCAATGAAATACAATTTCAGTAGCTCATGTATGCCGGTGAATGGACTTTATTGTTCTTCCGTTTTAGTTCTATACTTTTGATGGTGAAACTTAAAAGTTTCGAAACTGTCTGAAAATTAAAAAGACTCTCTACCGGTGAAAAAGTCTTTTCAGGGTTTATTGCTTTTAACAAATGAGGATCTTTTTATCACTGACAACCAGACCCATCGATAAGAAGACTTGCTTCCTGCAAGGGCTGTCACCAGTGGAACGTGCTCTCTTTAATCTTTCCAGATCGGATCCATGGGTTTTTTCATTTGAGGACAGATTTCACCTATTAGCTCTTGACACTCATGTGTTAAAATTAAGGACAATTCAATTTGATTTCTAACAGTTTTGTCTGCTTCATTACGATCCACAAGTTCTTCAGATGAAGGGTAGAGTTCGCTTAAAATCCCTTTCGAGACTGTATTTGCGCTGGTTACTTATAATAGATTAAAAAGAGAAAATCACAAATTAACCTGTTCAAGAAAGTAAAGATGCTACATTAAACGAAAAATAAGCAGAAATAAAGTCAAATAATTTCCCAAGCGTGAAGCTACCGCAAATCACCATCAATAAACAAATGAAATCCAAAAAGAGCCACACTTACAATAAATAACCAAGTCGGACTAAAAGAATAGAAACTAAAATGACTGGGGCTGACACCTCCATGCCTTTTAAAGACCAGAACATAATTTCTACTTTAGTGATCCTTAGTTCATGCTGAATATTTCTATTCCTCAAAATGTTGAAAAATACCGTCACAACCACTGAAAAAAAAAAATTACAAATGAATATGGATTAACGATTTAGTTTAAACTATACTGACATCTAATTTTGAAAGTCTTAACAATTTTGCATTTATTAAAGAAAAAAAAGAGAAAACGTTTTAAACCTATTTTGTTTTGAACAATGTGCAAATTTATGTTCTGTCTATAGAAGGCATGGAGGGGGGGGGGGTGAGCCCTACTAATTTTATTTTTGTTCGTTTTGATTTCGACTTTTAGTACTTATTGTAATTTTTGTGCGTTTTTGATTTTATTTATTTATTGACCGTGATTTGTGATAATTTTACGCTTTTAAGATTATTTACTTTGTTGCCTATAATTTTTGGTTTATAATAGCTCTCTGCTTTTCTGTAAAAAAACTACTTCTCTGGAAGTTTTTTTAAGCTAATTTCTGTTTGTTTTTGATTGACATCAGTTTTTTCATTGGTAGAGAAAAGTATATTTAATATTTTGGATTTTAATATGCAGCGCATAAGTAGAAGTCCCAGTAGTAGTAGCAGTTGTACCGGTAGTTCTAGTTGCAGTAGCAACAGTAGTAATAGTACTACTAGTAGTAGTAGTATTAGTAGTAGTAGTATTATGTACATTTTGAACTTTTGCCTAATTCAAACATCACCTTTAATATGCTTTAAAGTTTTAACGTAATGCCCTAGAGACCCTTCCTGGGATATTGCTGATACGCCATTTTGAACAACCTGCAGCACCGCGTATGTGATGATTTATTTCAACCCCACCCTAAACGTTTCCCTAAAAGTTTTTGCTTCCTACCCTTAGCCTCAGCAGTAGTAGTAGTAGTAACCAGTAGTAATTGTAGCTGCAGCAGCAGTAGTAGTAGCAGTTGGCCGCAGAGTACCTTTTGGTTATTTTAACTTCCCTCTCAGTACGCCCTAAAAGTGTAAACCTAATCCTTTCAGTTGTTCCTGAGAATCTGCTTCTGTACTCTTTGGCGCAGCCTGAATGCAGAAAGTTTGTTTTGATTTACTCCAATGGTTTCCCCTAAGTGTTCCCTAAAATTTTACACCTTATTATCTTTAACCTCAGTAAAAGCAGTAGTCGTAGCAGTCGTAGCAGTAGCAATTTGTGAAAAACACACACACAGTGCCTTTTGGTTATTTCAGCATCTCCCTCAACATGCCCTGAAAGTTTCAACTTAATATTCTAAGCAGTTCCTAAGATATTGCTTCTATTCTTTTGGAAACATTTGCATTTATTTGTTTATTTCAGTTGAAATAACTCCCCCTGGATATTCCCTGAAGGTTTTGCGTTTGTGCCATTAGCCTCACTAGTTGCATTTATTGTAGCAGTAGCAGTAATATGCACATATTGCCTCTTGTCAGTTGAGAATTCGTCTCAATATACCCTGAAAGTTTCAACTTAAATATCTAAGCCGTTACTGAGACAATTTTGGTACATTCTTTTGACAAGCTGCATGCTCATAACGTGTTTTGATTTAGTTCAACATCCCTCTATAAAACTCCTCAAAAGATTTCCCTTAATTACTTTAGCTTAAAAGTAGTAGCAATATTTGTGGTAGTAGAAGTAGTAGTAGCATTAGTAGCAGCATGAAAATAGCACCTCTTTTGTTTTTCAACCTCCCCCTCAACAAACGCTGAAAGGTTCAACGTACTTCCGTAAACAATCCCGGGTCATTGGTGACACATCCTTTTTACAAACTGCTTTCACTTAATGTGTCTTGATCTAGTTCACACTGCCTCAACATTTCCAGAAATTTTCACCTTAATACCCTTAGCTTTGGTAGCAATATTAGTAGTAGAAGTAGCAGTAGCAGTCAAGACTGTATCCACGGGGAGGGGTCCGGGGGTTTGAACCCCCCCCCCCCCCCGAAATGTTTGTATGACTCGTAAAAATGTAAGAAAAATGAATATAAACACATTTTTTATGCGTTTTTAAAGTCTTTTTTTGCTCCCCCCTCCCCACGAAGTTAAATCCCGGATATATTCTTGGTATTAGTAGTAGTAGTAGTAGTAGCAGTAGCAGTAGTAGTAGTAGCAGCAGTAGTTGCATGCAAATATTGTCTTTTGGTTAGTTCAACATCCCGTGAAGCAAACCTCGTAACTTTCAACTTCATGCCTTAAGCCGTTCCTAAAATATTGCTGATAGCACCCTTTTGGCGACAGGCATACACACAGTGTGGTTTGATTTAATTCAATTCCCCCCTCAATATTCTCTTAGATATACACGTTCATTCCCTTAGCTTTAAAAGTATCATATTTCTAGTAGTAGGAGGAGCAGTGGTAGTGCTGTGAAAGTAGCAGTTGTAACATAAGTAGCAGTGGTATCAGTAGCAGTAGTAGTGTGCATATTTTGCCTCTTGGTCAGTTGAACATCCCCCTCATCATATTCTGAAGAGTCAGCTCAAATGCTAAGCCGCTCCTAAGATATTGCTGATACACCCTTTTAACAGTCCATATGCACATTGCCTTTTGGTCAATTGATCTCACCCCTAAGCATTCCCTGAAAGTTCAAAACTCAATATCATGAGACATTACTGAGATACACCCTTTTGATAAACTGTATACGCAAAGTATGTTTGATTTTGTTCAAATCTCTCCTCGATATTTTCTTAAATTTTCATCTTCATTTCTCTAGCCATAGTAGCACTAATATCAGAGCAGTAGTAAGAGTAGTAGTAGTAGTAGTGTTATATTATCAGCACTAATAACAGTAATAGCAGTAGTATTGGTAGTAGTAGTTGAATGCACATAATACCTTTTCGTCAGTTGAACATCTCCCTCATAATGCCCTGGAGGTTTTACCTTAATACAGTTAGCTGGTTCTAAAATGCTGCCCACACGGCCTTTTGACAATCTGTATGTACACGGTATTAGTTTGACTCCACCTTTAACATTTCCTCAGATTTTGACCTCAATATCCTTAGCCTTAGTAGCGGTCGCTACAGAAGCAGTAGTCGTAAAAGCAATGGTAGTAGCAGTAGCATTGATAGAAGTAGCAGTAGTATTGCATAAATATTCCCCTTCTGGTCAAACTGATTATCCCAATCATCATTCCCTGAGAATTTCAACTTAATACCCTCAGTAATTCCTGAATTGCACCTCTTTGAGAACCGTATTACATATAACGTGTTTTGATTTAGGTCAACACTCTCTTCAACATTCTTTGAGAACTTTACCTCAATACCTTTTTAACACTAAAAAAAAATATTTTTACTAACATAATAGTTTTAAATTAATTTAAAAAAAAAACGTTCCCAAAAAGGAGTTTCTCAAAGAAAAGAGGAGAGCCTCAAAATAAGCATAAATAAGGCCCTATGATAATTCAAGCTCAAAATGGCAAGAAGTTACTATCAAAGAGTTTCTCAAAGAAAAGTGGAGAGCCTCAAAATAAGCATAAATAAGGCCCTATGATAGTTCAAACTTGAAACGGCAAGAAGTTACTATCAAAGAATAAATGAAACCCAAAGAAAATAAATTATGATTTGAGCAAAATCATATATGCCAGTAAAATATTTAAT
Organism: Artemia sinica; assembly: GCA_027921565.1. Taxonomy (NCBI): domain Eukaryota; kingdom Metazoa; phylum Arthropoda; class Branchiopoda; order Anostraca; family Artemiidae; genus Artemia; species Artemia sinica. Next base: position 23,644 of record JAPEVW010000932.1, read on the forward strand.
ATATTTTATATATATTTTAATATATATATATATATATAGTATATATATATATATATATATATATAATATATATATATATATATAATATATATATATATATATATATATATAATATATATATATATATATATATATAATATATATATATATATATATATATATATATATATATATATATATATATTATATATATATATCTATATCTATAATAATATCTATAATCTATATCTATATATATATATATATATATCTATATATATATATTATATATATATATATATTATATCTATATATATATATATATATCTAATATATATATATATATATATATATATATATATATATATATCTATCTCTATCTCTATATATATATCATATATATATATATATATATATATATATCTATATATCCTATATCTATATCTATATATATATATATAAGCCACCATCCTCCTCTTGATCTCTCAGCACCGGACAGCCGGTAGGCAGAGAATTGCTTGGGAAGCTTGAAATAATCACTTCTGTAGAGGCTTTGAGAGTGCCTGAACAAAAAGAGAAAAAAGAAAAGCTCAAGAACAAAACAGGGAAAGTAAAGAGAAGACAATCAGTCAAAGCTGAAAAAGAAAAAGAAAGTTAATTTTTCCAGTGAAAACTCTGACATCTCTCTGGTTTCCTCAACTGACCAAATGTACATAAGTTATACTGTTGACAGTGAGAATGTAGAAGAGCAGAAAAAGAATACATACAGCTAAATGAATACTATGCTGTAGCATATGATACCAAACGTGATAAACAAGGCTGGTATATTGGAAGGGTGCTTGATTTTCCTGACAAAAATCTTGTTCATATAATATAATCTTTGCTGCTTGAGCCTAGCCGACTATTCATATGACTGGCCAAAAAGATGACATTGACAAAGTTGAAGAAGAATACATCTTTTGCAGGACCATTAAAGCTTTCTGGAGCTGGTCCCTTCACTCTACCATCATTCCAAATTCGGCATATCATCACTCTGTACAAGAATCACACTAAGAAGCACAAGTGATCAAAAGTTTGCTTTGTTGACTCCCTCCGATTCTGATAGAAATTGTTTCCAATAAAAATTACTTTTTTTCAACTAAAAAAAAAAAAAAAAAATCTCTTATACTAATTGAAATTACTATTTTTCCCTATTATTTGAAGTACAGTGTCACTTTTTTCATATTTTCAATAAAAACTTGAAAAATATCACTCTCAAGAGACTTCTTCTATGCATGGGGTAAGACCAGCACTGTCAGAATTACCCCATAGTAAGCATAAATTTTGTGTTCCTCTGTGGCACATACAACTATTAACAAACGTTTTTGTTTGTGTACAGTTTCCCTGTACATAGAGGTATCCTCTATGTTTGTCTTAAGGTGACAAAACTTTTATCTTTGCACACATAGGATCTGCCCAGGGGTGTCAGATTTACTCCAGACTAGGGGCAAGTCCAATCCCTCTCAGATGGGTGCAGTAATTGCAGTAAGTCACAGAAACAACAAAACTTGTGAACTTTCTAGATTATGGGGAATATTATTACTATTACAAGAACAACGTCAAATAGTTTTTATTGTGCCAGAAACTGCAGAAAAATTTTGGACCAAATTAAGCTAAAAAAAACTCGATAAAGGGTTGGAATTACCCAAGTTCACCCCTAACACTTTCAGGACGGATGGTTCCACCCAACACCATGTATAATTCTAATTTTATTTTCTGTCAACATCTGTTTGTGACTGGTGTAAATTTTGATCCCCCAGGGAAGCTAAGGAGTATGTCATCTACTTGTATTTTTGTCTAAAGTTTATTTTACAATCCAGTATTTGTTTAGCTGTCCCAAATCTCACATCCTCTATTTCTAAGCTTCCATCTCTGAATACCGTTGACGTAACTCCTCTGTACAACATAGGTAAGTGATTTATCTCTTTGGTTACTATACTAATACATTGCAAATGGCTAAGGAATTGCCTGATATGTTTGCCTCCATTCCTGATCCAAAGAACTGGTTGCTATGCTTGTTCAAAAGTTTGGTTCCATGTGGCACCATCTGGCAGTAAACAGAAAAATCAAGCGAATTTTTTTTTTGTATCTATAAAGATATGCCCTTTACTAATATTTGTGCAAAGTCGCATCTAGGGCACCATTTATAAAGAAAACGGTAGCTTCTACTGCCAAATGAGACGCATGACACCCAGGGGCGTGTCTAGGGGGAGGGCGAACTCCCCCCCCTAAAGGTCTTTAGAAAGGACTTTTGTTGGACAAATCCTGGCAAAAGTCACTATCTTTCAGTGCAAAGTGAAGCTTTTGGGAGGGTTTTTGTTGGGCAAAGCCTGACAAAACTTACTACTTTATGTGTGCAAAGTCAACAGAAGACCATTGGCCCCCTAGAAAACGACTTGTTGAGCAGAACCCTGTAAAACTTGGTATTTTTTTGGTCCAATACTATGTCACAAGAGACTTCCATTGGGTAAAGACGACGAAATTTACTACTTTATCTGCAGGAAGTCAATAGAAACTGATTTGCCCCATAGAAAACAACTTGTTGGGCCGAGCCCTACAAAACTTAATATATTTTTTTGTCCAATACTATGTCATTAAAAACTTCTGTGGGCAAAGACAACAAAATTTACTGCTTTATCTGCAAAAAGTTGACAAAAAACAATTGGCCCCATAGAAAACGACTTGTCAGGCAGAGCCCTACAAAACTTAACATTTTGTTGGTCCAATACTATGTAATAAAGGCTTCTGTCAGGCAAAGACAATGAAATTTACTCCTTTGTCTGCAAAAAGTTGACAGAGACCTATTGGTCCCCTAGATTTCGACTTGTTGGGCAGAGCCTACAAAACTTTATATTTTGTCAGTCCAGGCTATGTCATCGAAGACTTCAACAGGTGAAGACAACAAAATTTACTGGGAAGTTTGTGGTACTGCTTGAAGACGTGGTGGACTTACTTCCCGATTCCATTTAATGTGAAGACAAACAAAGGGGGGTGAACGATATGGTAGCGGGCTGAGACTGCTTTAATTACAATGATTTAATGCATTTTTGCACCCGTTTTAATATGCAAAATTTGAAGCATTAAACTATTTTTTGCTTCTTTTAATACAACTGGAAGCAGTTGGAATATTTTGCTAGTAAAGGAACACATAAAGTCACCTAGTCATATTATGTCTATTTAAAACTAGGCCACTCTCTCTCTCTCTCTCTCATGCTCAAAACCCCAATAATTTACCGTTTAAACGAGGGTGCAATGGAAGAAAAATGCAAGGGAAAGAGGACATCTCTCAATGCTGGATTGAAAATTTCTACTGCTTTGCAGTACTCTGTTGTCCTGTCTCAAATACTAAAACTTTAAAGGGTTGAGTGGCAGCTCTTAATACTAGATCAAAAATTTTTGCCCCCTTCACAGCATAACATTAACTTTAAGATTATTTGCTTCCACCATAAAAAATATCTGAGCAGCACAAGAAAAAAGGGACGTTTTGCAGGAAAATTTCTTAATTGTTTGGCGCTTTGCGCCTGAAAATGCTGCTTCAGACCATCCAATTATTTTGCCTATTGGCAAACAAGCAATAAAACAAAATGACAATATTCTTGGACTGAATTTATAAAAACATTGACCCTTTGTGACAAACTCTATTAGTTATATTATTGAAGTTTTAGCCATTTCGCAGCAGAAATCTTTGTTTTCAAACCATTTGCTTGCCATTATTAAAAAGAAACATTGAATGTTCCATGTCTTTTTCTTTTTTTAGAAATTTTATGCTGGTTCAATGTCAATTTTTTGTCAATACATCTTTGCTGTCCCTCCCCCCCCCCTAAAGCCAAATTGCTAGCAACGCCCCAAATGAAACCACGAAGCCAAGCATTGTTCACATTGGTCAAGTAAAATGAATAATAAAAAATAGATCTTGGTTCTATCATGACCAGTCACAATGAATAATTAGGTGTGTCAACATGTCAAGAAAGATATAATTGTCAAAAATGAACAAAACGTGAAATTATTTATATGTAAACAAGCTATATCTTTCTTTGTTGCAGGTTATGGACCCATATGAAGGAACTAGCTTGGGAAGCAGGATAAAAGAAGTGGACGAGTACCAACAAACAAGAAAGAAAGCAGAAAGAGCAAATTACTCTGGAAAAAGCCTGGCAATAGTTCTGTGTCCTAATTGAGATATTTTGGACAATGAGCTTTTTGGCAAAGACAGTAATGAAGATGCCAACAAGAGTGCATCAGCTGCTTCATCTAAGTTTGCTAAGACAGAGGGTGAATTAGAACCAGTCATCAAAGAGCTGATTGCTAGCAGTCAGTTGGAGATAGAAGGTGATGAGGAAGAAATGCCACTTGCAGCTCTGCTCTTGACGGAAATGGCTCAGATGCAGATACTTCTGACCCAGCATCCTCATCAATTCCAGTAACTCCTACTGTAGGGTTTTCAAGGCCTTTCGATGGACAGCCAAGTATTAGGAACTCCCCCAAATGGTGGAAATCCCTTTTTATTCATTCTGCTGACATCAAGTGGAAGGAAAACTGCACGCTTGACTCTGCCTGGCATGGTGAGTCTCTGCTCTTCTTCTTTGGTCTTCTTTTTGACAATGATCTGATATCTCATACCTGTCAGCAATGTAATATGTATGCATTGCAGAAAGAAGGCAGAATGCTAAACTTAAATGAAGAGGAACTTCAAGTTTTCATTGGTATACTAATGATGACAGGAAAAATGAAAGCTCCATCGTATAGACTCTACTGGTCAAACTCTCTGAGATACCAGCCAATTGCAATGGCCATATGTAGAGACTGTTTTGAGGAAATCAAGAGGTTCCTGCAGTTCAATGACAACACTAAGCAGCCTCCAGCAAACCACCCCTCTTATGACAAACTCTATAAGTTTTGACCTGTTTATCAAGATGGTCAGAAAGAACTGTCTAAGAATCCCCCAGGAAGAACATCAGGGTGTAGATGAACAAATATTCCCACCAAAGCTAGAATTTCACTAAAACAATACAACACAAAAAGGCCGCATATGTGGGGCTATAAAGTATTTTGCAAGCTGGAGAAAGTAGTTTCATTTATGATTTTGAGGTATATACAGGAAAGGGAACTGTCAGAACCTCTGAACTTGGAGTATTCAGTCTTCTGGTTGCATGGCAAGGCTTGCAGAGCATACTCCCAAAAACAGAATCACAAGCTATATTATGATAAACTGGTTTTCATCCCTGGCCCTGCTCAGCTCATGAAAGATGAAGGTATTCACACACTTGCAACTGTTTTGCATAAACAGGCTGAAAGGACTTGCTTTAGAAGAAGAAATGTGTCTAAAGCACTGCAGTCAAGGGTTGTATGACTGAAGGGTAGAAAATGAGTCCAGCTGCAAAGCAATAAAATGGTTCAACAACAAGCCAGTTCATATTCTGTCATCCTACACTGGGATTGATCCATTGACACATGCAAGCAGTGCCAGGTATCTTCTAAGACACAAGCTGATGTTTCCAGACCCTTTGCAATCAAAGAAACACAACAGATTCATGGGTCAAGTAGATTTATGTAATGTGCTTCTGGAGTTATATAGGATTGATTTCAAGTTGAAGAAATGGTAAATGCAGATGTTCTTCTACCTTGTTGGTCTTAGCATCATGAATGGATGGCTACTATACCAGCAATTGTGGAAGGAGGCGGGAACACAAAAGGTGCCCACTTTGCTTGAGTTCAAGTCTGACTTGGCTGTTGGGCTGACCACCAGGGCTCAAACCCCAAAACATGGTGGGCAAACTTCTATGGAGTTTGGTAAGAACCAAAGGCTAGACTTGCTACCTGCTATCTCTGTCAGATTTGATGATCAGAGCCACTATCCTACATGGCAAGCACAGAAGATTTGTTGTCAACAGTGTGTCTATGGTCATCCTAGGGTGAAATGCACAAAGTGTGAAATAGGACTATGTTTCACTCCTCAAAGAAACTGCTTCATAGATTGGCATAAAAAATAATGAGTATAACTGCCAGTATGGTTCCAAATGGCACCAAAGTGCTATTTCATTTCTGAAGTGAAATAAGTTTTTTCGTCTTATTTTTGTCATAAACATTAGTTTCTCAAGTATTGTCTGAATTTTATTGCATGTATTTCATAATTCAGGCAGGACAGGGTTTAAGGTAAAATGTTGTGGTAAAATTCTCTACTTTAACTACTTTTGGCTATCTTGGAAAGGGGTTAGGTTAGGAGAATGAAACTTTCAGGTATGGGGTCTGCAGGCTAAAATATGGTCCTGGAAAGGTATTTTGAAGTATCTACCTCCACTTCTTGTCCCTCTAGAGGGTCCTGAATATTTGCCTACATGGCATGTCTATACTGGAAATCCACCACATGGCTAACATGGGAGTAAATTTCATTTGTAATGCAAATGGATGTCATATTTAGATTGAGGATGCAATTCTAGGCATATATTTGTACATTAGGGGGTTGGGGGTATATATTCTGTGAATATATAGGTTCTAAGAAATTCATGAATTTTCTTAGAAAAACTAGAAAACAAGGAAAGAAGTGAAGATAAATGCTCTGCCCCTGCAAAATGTGTTATCTAGGATTATTCTGCATATTATGGAGTAAGAATTGTTTTCTTAATAGGGTGAACTTGGGTAAGTCCAACACCGGGGTAACTCGGTCACCCCCGTCTTATCTGAATCGAGGAGGGGCATCTTGCTGGCCACGAGGTGGGTAGTAATTTTTAACTGATAGTGCGGAAAACTAAAGAGAGGATGGAATGATTGTAAATAGCTGATGAGTTAATAGGATAGTTGAAGTATTTACTGTAATTTATTAGTATTTTATCCTCGAGCCAGTCAGGAGATACAGGGGTGTCAGACTTACCCCAGAAAAACCCCCGTTTGGGTAACTCCGGTATGTCGGACTTGCCCCGTACAGGAGTAAATTCCGACACGGGGGCCGGACTTACCCCGTGTATATGATTGGCTAGTCTTTTGCAGTTCTAGCCTAGATCTCAGTGAATTGTATTTGTCAACTATTCATAATGTTAACAATTCTCAATCCCAATAATGAGTCCACTGTACACTTTGTTTTTAAGCTGTTTTATTTGAGATATATTTTAAAAGATAGGCTAGTAGATTTGATATGTAAGCTTTTCCATGTCATCTATCTAATAGCATCCAGACTATTCGCTTTCTGGAAAAATGGGATGGAAATCTGGGAATGTAGACAAGCCTTCCGTCCCATTTTCCGTTTTCGGGGCAGGAAGATCAGAGGGTCAGAAAATGGAAAAATGGGATGGAAAATGGAAGTGTGGACTGCTTTTCTGGAAAAATGCCAGAAGAAGGAGACGATTAGACAGGATAAGTGGAAAATAAAAATTGTTTTTTTTTAATGTGGTTTAGAACAAAAAAAGATAAATTGTCTAACTGAAGCTCTAAAATTGTTTTCTGTAGGTTTTGGCTAATAAAAAACCTTGATGAGGATATCTGATAAACTTGTACAGATATTTAAAAAAAAAAAACGTTAAGTCTGACAGCTTTTCCTGCTTCCAATTTTCTGTCCCATTTTTCCAGAAAAACAAATAGTCTGGACGTGCTATAAAAGCTTGAATTTGTCAATATGGCTTGTTGTTTTCTTATACACTAGCTACGCTTTACTATTGTTACTATAAACCTGCATTTTTCCAGATGCCACGCAAGTACAACCAAAAAACCACACAAGGGGGCAGGAGGACGATATACTGCTGAACAGCTTTAAACAAGCCAAAGATGAAGTTCTATCTGTCGAATGTCTTTAAAAAAAAACTGCGAAATTTTACAACATACCGAGGACAACACTAATGGATCAGACGAAGAAGCAAAGGACTTTCCCCGAATTGCCTGCTGTTACTCTCGGGAGAGCTCCAAACCTACCTCCTGATGTTGAGCAGAGTATGGCAAATTCGCTGAAGGTGATGGAAAAGTGGGGCATGGGGCTTACCAAACAACAGTTCCAAGACGAAGTGCAAAAATATGTCAGCATGAACAAAATCAGTACTCGTTTCACGAACAACCGGCAGGTGAGGACTGGTGGCTTGGGTTTAAGAAAAGAAACAACATCTTGCTTAAGAAACCTGAGCGTCTTGAAACCTGAGGGCTGTGCAACAAGCAGATCCTTTTATCATTCTAGGATTTTATGACCTGCTACAAAAAACAGCAGAAGAGCTTGACATCTTAGACAAACCAGAATGTTGGTTCAACTTGGACAAAACTTCGTTTTGTCGCGATCCCGGTAGCCTTAAAAATCCCTGGCGCAAAAGGATCCCCAGCAAACGCGGCGAACTGGTGGCAATGGGCGTGATAACACAACTGTGCTCG
>JAPEVW010000935.1:0-32000 GCA_027921565.1 Artemia sinica
AAAGCCATATTAAGAGCTATATATTTGTGGTTTTTTTCACTGACAATTCCATTTTTTTAGCCAAGCCTTGACCTCCCTAATTTTAAGGATATGAATTAGAATCATGGGAACGTATTTTCATCGTATTTTGCATATTTTTTTGGAAAACACACTGAAAAGCCATATTAAGAGCTATATTTGTGAGTTTTTCACTGACAATTCATTTTTTTAGCCAAGCCTTGACCTCCCTAATTGAAGGATACGAATTAGAATCATGGGAACGTATTTTCATCGTATTTTGCATATTTTCGTTGTAAAACACACTGAAAAGCCATATTAAGAGCTATAATTTGTGAGTTTTTCACTGACAATTCCCATTTTTAGCCAAGTCTTGACCTCCCTAATTGAAGGATATGAATTAGAATCATGGAACGTATTTTCATCGTATTTTGCATATTTTCGTTGGAAAAACACACTGAAAAGCCATATTAAGAGCTATATTTGTGAGTTTTTCACTGACAATTCCATTTTTTTTTTTAGCCAAGCCTTGACCTCCCTAATTGAAGGATACGAATTAGAATCATGGGAACGTATTTTCATCGTATTTTGCATATTTTCGTTGGAAAACACACATTGAAAAGCCATATTAAGAGCTATATTTGTGAGTTTTTAACTGACAATTCCATTTTTTTAGCCAAGCCTTGACCTCCCTAATTGAAGGATATGAATTAGAATCATGGGAACGTATTTTCATCGTATTTTGCATATTTTCGTTGGAAAAACACACTGAAAAGCCATATTAAGAGCTATATTTGTGAGTTTTTCACTGACAATTCCATTTTTTTAGCAAGCCTTGACCTCCCTAATTGAAGGATATGAATTAGAATCATGGGAACGTATTTTCATCGTATTTTGCATATTTTCGTTGGAAAACACACTGAAAAGCCATATTAAGAGCTATATTTGTGAGTTTTTCACTGACAATTCCATATTTTTTAGCCAAGCCTTGATCTCCCTAATTGAAGGATATGAATTAGAATCATGGGAACGTATTTTCCTCGTATTTTGCATATTTTTGTTGGAAAACACATTGAAAAGCCATATTAAGAGCTATATTTGTGAGTTTTTCACTGACAATTCCATTTTTTTAGCCAAGCCTTGACCTCCCTAATTGAAGGATACGAATTAGAATCATGGGAACGTATTTTCATCGTATTTTGCATATTTTCGTTGGAAAACACACTGAAAAGCCATATTAAGAGCTATATTTGTGAGTTTTTTCACTGACAATTCCATTTTTTTAGCCAAGCCTTGACCTCCCTAATTGAAGGATACGAATTAGAATCATGGGAACGTATTTTCATCGTATTTTGCATATTTTCGTTGGGAGGCAAAACACACTGAAAAGCCATATTAAGAGCTATATTTGTGAGTTTTTCACTGACAATTCCATTTTTTATGCCAAGCCTTGACCTCCCTAATTGAAGGATACGAATTAGAATCATGGGAACGCCTTTTTCATCGTATTTTGCATATTTTCGTTGGAAAACACACTGAAAAGCCATATTAAGAGCTATATTTGTGAGTTTTTCACTGACAATTCCATTTTTTTTAGCCAAGCCTTGACCTCCCTAATTGAAGGATATGAATTTTAATCATGGAACGTATTTTCATCGTATTTTGCATATTTTTGTTGGAAAACACACTGAAAAGCCATATTAAGAGCTATATTTTGTAGTTTTTCACTGACAATCCATTTTTTTTTAGCCAAGCCTTGACCTCCCTAATTGAAGGATACGAATTAGAATCATGAGAACGTATTTTCATCGTATTTTGCATATTTTCGTTGGAAAACACACTGAAAAGCCATATTAAGAGCTATATTTCTGAGTTTTTCACTGACAATTCCATTTTTTTTAGCCAAGCCTTGACCCCCCTAATTGAAGGATACGAATTAGAATCATGGGAACGTATTTTCATCGTATTTTGCATATTTTCGTTGGAAAACACATTGAAAAGCCATATTAAGAGCTATATTTGTGAGTTTTTTCACTGACAATTCCATTTTTTTAGCCAAGCCTTGACCTCCCTAATTGAAGGATATGAATTAGAATCATGGGAACGAATTTTCATCGTATTTAGCATATTTTCGTTGGAAAACATACTGAAAAGCCATATTAAGAGCTATATTTGTGAGTTTTTCACTGACAATTCCATTTTTTTAGCCAAGCCTTGACCTCCCTAATTGAAAGGATACGAATTAGAATCATGGGAACGTATTTTGCATATTATTTTGCATATTTCGTTGGAAAACACACTGAAAAGCCATATTAAGAGCTATATTTGTGAGTTTTTCACTGACAATTCCATTTTTTTTAGCCAAGCCTTGACCTCCCTAATTGAAAGATACGAATTAGAATCATGGGAACGTATTTTCATCGTATTTTGCATATTTTCGTTGGAAAACACACTGAAAAGCCATATTAAGAGCTATATTGTGAGTTTTTCACTGACAATTCCATTTTTTTAGCCAAGCCTTGACCTCCCTAATTGAAGGATACGAATTAGAATCATGGGAACGTATTTTCATCGTATTTTGCATATTTTCGTTGGAAAACACACTGAAAAGCCATATTAAGAGCTATATTTGTGAGTTTTTCACTGACAATTCCATTTTTTTAGCCAAGCCTTGACCTCCCTAATTGAAGGATATGAATTAGAATCATGGGAACGTATTTTCATCGTATTTTGCATATTTTCGTTGGAAAACACACTGAAAAGCCATATTAAGAGCTATATTTGTGAGTTTTTTTCACTGACAATTCCATTTTTTTAGCCAAGCCTTGACCTCCCTAATTGAAGGATATGAATTAGAATCATGGGAACGTATTTTCATCGTATTTTGCATATTTCGTTGGAAAAACACACTGAAAAAAGCCATATTAAGAGCTATATTTGTGAGTTTTTCACTGACAATTCCATTTTTTTTAGCCAAGCCTTGACCTCCCTAATTGAAGGATATGAATTAGAATCATGGGAACGTATTTTCATCGTATTTTGCATATTTTCGTTGGAAAACACACTGAAAAGCCATATTAAGAGCTATATTTGTGAGTTTTTCACTGACAATTCCATTTTTTTTAGCCAAGCCTTGACCTCCCTAATTGAAGGATACGAATTAGAATCATGGGAAACGTATTTTCATCGTATTTTGCATATTTTCGTTGTAAAACACACTGAAAAGCCATATTAAGAGCTATATTTGTGAGTTTTTCACTGACAATTCCATTTTTATAGCCAAGCCTTGACCTCCCTAATTGAAGGATACGAATTAGAATCATGGGACGCCTTTTCATCGTATTTTGTATATTTTCGTTGGAAAACACACTGAAAAGCCATATTAAGAGCTATATTTGTGAGTTTTTCACTGACAATTCCATTTTTTTAGCCAAGCCTTGACCTCCCTAATTGAAGGATATGAATTAGAATCATGGGAATGTATTTTCATCGTATTTTGCATATTTTCGTTGGAAAACACACTGAAAAGCCATATTAAGAGCTATATTTGTGAGTTTTTCACTGACAATTCCATTTTTTTAGCCAAGCCTTGACCTCCCTAATTGAAGGATACGAATTAGAATCATGGGAACGTATTTTCATCGTATTTTGCATATTTTCGTTGGAAAACACACATTGAAAAGCCATATTAAGAGCTATATTTGTGAGTTTTTCACTGACAATTCCATTTTTTTAGCCAAGCCTTGACCTCCCTAATTGAAGGATACGAATTAGAATCATGGGAACGTATTTTCATCGTATTTTGCATATTTTCGTTGGAAAACACACTGAAAAGCCATATTAAGAGCTATATTTGTGAGTTTTTTTTCAACTGACAATTCCATTTTTTTAACCAAGCCTTGACCTCCCTAATTGAAGGATATGAATTAGAATCATGGGAACGTATTTTCATCGTATTTTGCATATTTTCGTTGGAAAACACACTGAAAAGCCATATTAAGAGCTATATTTGTGAGTTTTTCACTGACAATTCCATTTTTTAGCCAAGCCTTGACCTCCCTAATTGAAGGATATGAATTAGAATCATGGGAACGTATTTTCATCGTATTTTGCATATTTTCGTTGGAAAACACACTGAAAAGCCATATTAAGAGCTATATTTGTGAGTTTTTCACTGACAATTCCATTTTTTTAGCCAAGCCTTGATCCTCCCTAATTGAAGGATATGAATTAGAATCATGGGAACGTATTTTCATCGTATTTTGCATATTTTTGTTGGAAAACACATTGAAAAAGCCATATTAAGAGCTATATTTGTGAGTTTTTCACTGACAATTCCATTTTTTTAGCCAAGCCTTGACCTCCCTAATTGAAGGATACGAATTAGAATCATGGGAACGTATTTTCATCGTATTTTGCATATTTTCGTTGGAAAACACACTGAAAAGCCATATTAAGAGCTATATTTGTGAGTTTTTCACTGACAATTCCATTTTTTTAGCCAAGCCTTGACCTCCCTAATTGAAGGATATGAATTAGAATCATGGGAACGTATTTTCATCGTATTTTGCATATTTTCGTTGGAAAACACACTGAAAAGCCATATTAAGAGCTATATTTGTGAGTTTTTCACTGACAATTCCATTTTTTTAGCCAAGCCTTGACCTCCCTAATTGAAGGATACGAATTAGAATCATGGGAACGTGTTTTCATCGTATTTTGCATATTTTCGTTGGAAAACACACTGAAAAGCCATATTAAGAGCTATATTTGTGAGTTTTTCACTGACAATTCCATTTTTTTAGCCAAGCCTTGACCTCCCTAATTGAAGGATACGAATTAGAATCATGGGAACGTATTTTCATCGTATTTTGCATATTTTCGTTGGAAAACACACTGAAAAGCCATATTAAGAGCTATATTTGTGAGTTTTTCACTGACAATTCCATTTTTTAGCCAAGCCTTGACCTCCTTAATTAAAGGATATGAATTAGAATCATGGGAACGTATTTTCATCGTATTTTGCATATTTTTTGTTAGAAAACACACTGAAAAGCCATATTAAGAGCTATATTTGTGAGTTTTTCACTGACAATTCCATTTTTTTTAGCCAAGCCTTGACCTCCCTAATTGAAGGATACGAATTAGAATCATGGGAACGTATTTTCATCGTATTTTGCATGTTTTCGTTGTAAAACACACTGAAAAAATCATATTAAGAGCTATATTTGTGAGTTTTTCACTGACAATTCCATTTTTTTTAGCCAAGCCTTGACCTCCCTAATTGAAGGATACGAATTAGAATCATGGGAACGTATTTTCATCGTATTTTGCATATTTTCGTTGGAGGAAAACATACTGAAAAGCCATATTAAGAGCTATATTTGTGAGTTTTTCACTGACAATTCCATTTTTTTTAGCCAAGCTTGACCTCCCTAATTGAAGTATATGAATTAGAATCATGGGAACGTATTTTCATCGTATTTTGCATATTTTCGTTGGAAAACACACTGAAAAGCCATATTAAGAGCTATATTTGTGAGTTTTTCACTGACAATTCCATTTTTTTTTAGCCAAGCCTTGACCTCCCTAATTGAAGGATATGAATTAGAATCATGGGAACGTATTTTCATCGTATTTTGCATATTTCGTTGGAAAACACACTGAAAAGCCATATTAAGAGCTATATTTGTGAGTTTTTCACTGACAATTCCATTTTTTTTTAGCCAAGCCTTGACCTCCCTAATTGAAGGATATGAATTAGAATCATGGGAACGTATTTTCATCGTATTTTGCATATTTTGTTGGAAAACACACTGAAAAGCCATATTAAGAGCTATATTTTTGTGAGTTTTTCACTGACAATTCATTTTTTTAGCCAAGCCTTGACCTCCCTAATTGAAGGATACGAATTAGAATCATGGGAACGTATTTTCATCGTATTTTGCATATTTTCGTTGTAAAACACACTGAAAAGCCATATTAAGAGCTATATTTGTGAGTTTTTCACTGACAATTCCATTTTTTAGCCAAGCTTGACCTCCCTAATTGAAGGATACGAATTAGAATCATGGGAACGTATTTTCATCGTATTTTGCATATTTTCGTTGGAAAACACACTGAAAAGCCATATTAAGAGCTATATTTGTGAGTTTTTCACTGACAATTCCATTTTTTTAGCCAAGCTTTGACCTCCCTAATTGAAGGATATGAATTAGAATCATGGGAACGTATTTTCATCGTATTTTGCATATTTTCGTTGGAAAAACACACTGAAAAGCCATATTAAGAGCTATATTTTTGAGTTTTTCACTGACAATTCCATTTTTTTAGCCAAGCCTTGACCTCCCTAATTGAAGGATACGAATTAGAATCATGGGAACGTATTTTCATCGTATTTTGCATATTTTCGTTGGAAAACACACTGAAAAGCCATATTAAGAGCTATATTTGTGAGTTTTTTCACTGACAATTCCATTTTTTTTAGCCAAGCCTTGACCTCCCTAATTGAAGGATACGAATTAGAATCATGGGAACGTATTTTCATCGTATTTTGCATATTTTCGTTGGAAAAACACACTTGAAAAGCCATATTAAGAGCTATATTTGTGAGTTTTTCACTGACAATTCCATTTTTTTAGCCAAGCCTTGACCTCCCTAATTGAAGGATATGAATTAGAAACATGGAAACGTATTTTCATCGTATTTTGCATATTTTCGTTGGAAAACACACTGAAAAGCCATATTAAGAGCTATATTTTGTGAGTTTTTCACTGACAATTCCATTTTTTTAGCCAAGCCTTGACCTCCCTAATTGAAGGATACGAATTAGAATCATGGGAACGTATTTTCATCGTATTTTGCATATTTTCGTTGGAAAAACACACTGAAAAAGCCATATTAAGAGCTATATTTGTGAGTTTTTCACTGACAATTCCATTTTTTTAGCCAAGCCTTGACCTCCCTAATTGAAGGATATGAATTAGAATCATGGGAACGTATTTTCATCGTATTTTGCATATTTTTGTTGGAAAACACACTGAAAAGCCATATTAAGAGCTATATTTGTGAGTTTTCACTGACAATTCCATTTTTTAGCCAAGCCTTGACCTCCCTAATTGAAGGATATGAATTAGAATCATGGGAACGTATTTTCATCGTATTTTGCATATTTTTGTTGGAAAATACACTGAAAAGCCATATTAAGAGCTATATTTGTGAGTTTTTCACTGACAATTCCATTTTTTTAGCCAAGCCTTGACCTCCCTAATTGAAGGATACAAATTAGAATCATGGGAACGTATTTTCATCGTATTTTGCATATTTTCGTTGGAAAACACACTGAAAAATCCATATTAAGAGCTATATTTGTGAGTTTTTCACTGACAATTCCATTTTTTTTAGCCAAGCCTTGACCTCCCTAATTGAAGGATACATGAATTAGAATCATGGGAACGTATTTTCATCGTATTTTGCATATTTTTGTTGGAAAAACACTGAAAAGCCATATTAAGAGCTATATTTGTGAGTTTTTCACTGACAATTCCATTTTTTTAGCCAAGCCTTGACCTCCCTAATTGAAGGATACAAATTAGAATCATGGGAACGTATTTTCATCGTATTTTTGCATATTTTCGTTGGAAAACACACTGAAAAGCCATATTAAGAGCTATATTTGTGAGTTTTTCACTGACAATTCCATTTTTTAGCCAAGCCTTGACCTCCCTAATTGAAGGATACGAATTAGAATCATGGGAACGTATTTTCATCGTATTTTGCATATTTTCGTTGGAAAACACACTGAAAAGCCATATTAAGAGCTATATTTGTGAGTTTTTCACTGACAATTCCATTTTTTTAGCCAAGCCTTGACCTCCCTAATTGAAGGATATGAATTAGAATCATGGGAACGTATTTTCATCGTATTTTGCATATTTTCGTTGGAAAATACACTGAAAAGCCATATTAAGAGCTATATTTGTGAGTTTTTCACTGACAATTCCATTTTTTAGCCAAGCCTTGACCTCCCTAATTGAAGGATACGAATTAGAATCATGGGAACGTATTTTCATCGTATTTTGCATATTTTCGTTGGAAAACACACTGAAAAGCCATATTAAGAGCTATATTTGTGAGTTTTTCACTGACAATTCCATTTTTTAGCCAAGCCTTGACCTCCCTAATTGAAGGATATGAATTCGAATCATGGGAACGTATTTTCATCGTATTTTGCATATTTTCGTTGGAAAACACACTGAAAAGCCATATTAAGAGCTATATTTATGAGTTTTTCACTGACAATTCCATTTTTTTTTAGCCAAGCCTTGACCTCCCTAATTGAAGGATACAAGTTAGAATCATGGGAACGTATTTTCATCGTATTTTGCATATTTTCGTTGGAAAACACACTGAAAAGCCATATTAAGAGCTATATTTGTGAGTTTTTCACTGACAATTCCATTTTTTTAGCCAAGCCTTGACCTCCCTAATTGAAGGATACGAATTAGAATCATGGGAACGTATTTTCATCGTATTTTGCATATTTTTGTTGGAAAACACACTGAAAAGCCATATTAAGAGCTATATTTGTGAGTTTTTCACTGACAATTCCATTTTTTTTTTAGCCAAGCCTTGACCTCCCTAATTGAAGGATATGAATTAGAATCATGGGAACGTATTTTCATCGTATTTTGCATATTTTCGTTGGAAAAACACACTGAAAAGCCATATTAAGAGCTATATTTGTGAGTTTTTCACTGACAATTCCATTTTTTAGCCAAGCCTTGACCTCCCTAATTGAAGGATATGAATTAGAATCATGGGAACGTATTTTCATCGTATTTTGCATATTTTCGTTGGAAAACACTGAAAAGCCATATTAAGAGCTATATTTTGTGAGTTTTTCACTGACAATTCCATTTTTTTAGCCAAGCCTTGACCTCCCTAATTGAAGGATATGAATTAGAATCATGGGAACGTATTTTCATCGTATTTTGCATATTTTTGTTGGAAAAACACACTGAAAAGCCATATTAAGAGCTATATTTGTGAGTTTTTCACTTTTGTATTGGACAATTCCATTTTTTTTTAGCCAAGCCCTTGACCTCCCTAATTGAAGGATACGAATTAGAATCATGGGAACGTATTTTCATCGTATTTTGCATATTTTCGTTGGAAAAACACACTGAAAAGCCATATTAAGAGCTATATTTGTGAGTTTTTCACTGACAATTCCATTTTTTAGCCAAGCCTTGACCTCCCTAATTGAAGGATATGAATTAGAATCATGGGAACGTATTTTCATCGTATTTTGCATATTTTTCGTTGGAAAACACACTGAAAAGCCATATTAAGAGCTATATTTGTGAGTTTTTCACTGACAATTCCATTTTTTTTTAGCCAAGCCTTGACCTCCCTAATTGAAGGATATGAATTAGAATCATGGGAACGTATTTTCATCGTATTTTGCATATTTTCGTTGGAAAACACACTGAAAAGCCATATTAAGAGCTATATTTGTGAGTTTTTCACTGACAATTCCATTTTTTTAGCCAAGCCTTGACCTCCCTAATTGAAGGATACGAATTTAGAATCATGGGAACGTATTTTCATCGTATTTTGCATATTTTCGTTGGAAAACACACTGAAAAGCCATATTAAGAGCTATATTTGTGAGTTTTTCACTGACAATTCCATTTTTTTTAGCCAAGCCTTGACCTCCCTAATTGAAGGATACGAATTAGAATCATGGGAAAACGTATTTTCATCGTATTTTGCATATTTTCGTTGGAAAACACACTGAAAAGCCATATTAAGAGCTATATTTGTGAGTTTTTCACTGACAATTCCATTTTTTTAGCCAAGCCTTGACCTCCCTAATTGAAGGATATGAATTAGAATCATGGGAACGTATTTTCATCGTATTTTGCAATATTTTCGTTGGAAAAAACACTGAAAAGCCATATTAAGAGCTATATTTGTGAGTTTTTCACTGACAATTCCATTTTTTTAGCCAAGCCTTGACCTCCCTAATTGAAGGATATGAATTAGAATCATGGGAACGTATTTTCATCGTATTTTGCATATTTTCGTTGGAAAACACACTGAAAAGCCATATTAAGAGCTATATTTGTGAGTTTTTCACTGACAATTCCATTTTTTAGCCAAGCCTTGACCTCCCTAATGAAAGATATGAATTAGAATCATGGGAACGTATTTTCATCGTATTTTGCATATTTTCGTTGGAAAAACACACTGAAAAGCCATATTAAGAGCTATATTTGTGAGTTTTTCACTGACAATTTCCATTTTTTAGCCAAGCCTTGACCTCCCTAATTGAAGGATACGAATTAGAATCATGGGAAAACGTATTTTCATCGTATTTTGCATATTTTCGTTGGAAAAACACACTGAAAAGCCATATTAAGAGCTATATTTGTGAGTTTTTCACTGACAATTCCATTTTTTTAGCCAAGCCTTGACCTCCCTAATTGAAGGATACAAATTAGAATCATGGGAACGTATTTTCATCGTATTTTGCATATTTTCGTTGGAAAACACACTGAAAAGCCATATTAAGAGCTATATTTGTGAGTTTTTCACTGACAATTCCATTTTTTTAGCCAAGCCTTGACCTCCCTAATTGAAGGATATGAATTAGAATCATGGGAACGTATTTTCATCGTATTTTGCATATTTTCGTTGGAAAACACACTGAAAAGCCATATTAAGAGCTATATTTGTGAGTTTTTCACTGACAATTCCATTTTTTTTAGCCAAGCCTTGACCTCCCTAATGAAGGATACGAATTAGAATCATGGGAACGTATTTTCATCGTATTTTGCATATTTTCGTTGGAAAACACACTGAAAAGCCATATTAAGAGCTATATTTGTGAGTTTTCACTGACAATTCCATTTTTTTAGCCAAGCCTTGACCTCCCTAATTGAAGGATACGAATTAGAATCATGGGAACGTATTTTCATCGTATTTTGCATATTTTCGTTGGAAAACACACTGAAAAGCCATATTAAGAGCTATATTTGTGAGTTTTTCACTGACAATTCCATTTTTTTAGCCAAGCTTTGACCTCCCTAATTGAAGGATATGGAATTAGAATCATCATGGAACGTATTTTCATCGTATATTTTGCATATTTTGTTGGAAAATACACTGAAAAGCCATATATAAGAGCTATATTTTTTGAGTTTTTCACTGACAATTCCATTTTTTTTTTTCAGCCAAGCCTTGACCTCCCTAATTGAAGGATATGAATTAGAATCATGGGAACGTATTTTCATCGTATTTTGCATATTTTCGTTGGAAAACACACTGAAAAGCCATATTAAGAGCTATATTTGTGAGTTTTTCACTGACAATTCCATTTTTTTAGCCAAGCCTTGACCTCCCTAATTGAAGGATACGAATTAGAATCATGGGAACGTATTTTTCATCGTATTTTGCATATTTTCGTTGGAAAACACATTGAAAAGCCATATTAAGAGCTATATTTGTGAGTTTTTCACTGACAATTCCATTTTTTTAGCCAAGCCTTGACCTCCCTAATTGAAGGATATGAATTAGAATCATGGGAAACGTATTTTTCATCGTATTTTGCATATTTCGTTTGGAAAACATGAAAAGCCATATTAAGAGCTATATTTGTGAGTTTTTTTCACTGACAATTCCATTTTTTTAGCCAAGCCTTGACCTCCCTAATTAAGGATATGAATTAGAATCATGGGAACGTATTTTCATCGTATTTTTTGCATATTTTTCGTTGGAAAACACACTGAAAAAAGCCATATTAAGAGCTATATTGTGAGTTTTTTCACTGACAATTCCATTTTTTTAGCCAAGCCTTGACCTCCCTAATTGAAGGATACGAATTAGAATCATGGGAACGTATTTTCATCGTATTTTGCATATTTTTGTTGGAAAAAACACATTGAAAAAGCCATATTAAGAGCTATATTTGTGAGTTTTTCACTGACAATTCCATTTTTTTAAGCCAAGCCTTTGACCTCCCTAATTGAAGGATATGAATTAGAATCATGGGAACGTATTTTCATCGTATTTTGCATATTTTCGTTTGGAAAACACACTGAAAAGCCATATTAAGAGCTATATTTGTGAGTTTTCACTGACAATTCCATTTTTTTAGCCAAGCCTTGACCTCCCTAATTGAAGGATATGAATTAGAATCATGGGAACGTATTTTCATCGTATTTTGCATATTTTTTGGAAAAACACACTGAAAAGCCATATTAAGAGCTATATTTGTGAGTTTTTCACTGACAATTCCATTTTTTTTCAGCCAAGCCTTGACCTCCCTAATTGAAGGATACGAATTAGAATCATGGGAACGTATTTTCATCGTATTTTGCATATTTTCGCTGGAAAACACATTGAAAAGCCATATTAAGAGCTATATTTGTGAGTTTTTCACTGACAATTCCATTTTTTTAGCCAAGCCTTGACCTCCCTAATTGAAGGATACGAATTAGAAATCATATGGGAACGTATTTTCATCGTATTTTGCATATTTTCGTTGGAAAACACACTGAAAAAGCCATATTAGGAGAGCTATATTTTGTGAGTTTTTCACTGACAATTCCATTTTTTTAGCCAAGCCTTGACCTCCCTAATTGAAGGATATGAATTAGAATCATGGGAACGTATTTTTCATCGTATTTTGCATATTTTCGTTGGAAAACACACTGAAAAGCCATATTAAGAGCTATATTTGTGAGTTTTTCACTGACAATTCCATTTTTTAGCCAAGCCTTGACCTCCTAATTAAAGGATACGAATTAGAAATCATGGGAACGTATTTTCATCGTATTTTGCATATTTTTTTGTTGGAAACAACACTGAAAAGCCATATTAAGAGCTATATTTGTGAGTTTTTTTCACTGACAATTCCATTTTTTTTTTAGCCAAGCCTTGACCTCCCCAAATTGAAGGATACGAATTAGAATCATGGGAAAACGTATTTTCATCGTATTTTGCATATTTTCGTTGGAAAAACACACTGAAAAACCATATTAAGAGCTATATTTGTGAGTTTTTCACTGACAATTCCCATTTTTTTTTTAGCCAAGCCTTGACCTCCCTAATTGAAGGATACGAATTAGAATCATGGGAACGTATTTTCATCGTATTTTGCATATTTTCGTTGGAAAAAAACACACTGAAAAAGCCATATTAAGAGCTATATTTGTGAGTTTTTTTTTACTGACAATTCCATTTTTTTAGCCAAGCCTTGACCTCCCTAATTGAAGGATATGAATTAGAATCATGGGAACGTATTTTCATCGTATTTTGCATACATTTTCGCGGAAAAACACACTGAAAAGCCATATTAAGAGCTTTATTTGTGAGTTTTTTCACTGACAATTCCATTTTTTTTTAGCCAAGCCTTGACCTCCCTAATTGAAGGA
This sequence comes from Artemia sinica, assembly GCA_027921565.1. Classification (NCBI taxonomy): domain Eukaryota; kingdom Metazoa; phylum Arthropoda; class Branchiopoda; order Anostraca; family Artemiidae; genus Artemia; species Artemia sinica. The sequence continues at coordinate 13,440 of JAPEVW010000935.1, forward strand.
TTTGAATTAGAATCATGGGAACGTATTTTCATCGTATTTTGCATATTTTCCGTTGGAAAAACACACTGAAAAAGCCATATTAAGAGCTATATTTGTGAGTTTTTTTTCACTGACAATTCCATTTTTTTAGCCAGCCTTGACCTCCCTAATTGAAGGATATGAATTAGAATCATGGGAACGTATTTTCATCGTATTTTGCATATTTTTGTTGGAAAAATACACTGAAAAGCCATATTAAGAGCTTATATTTGTGAGTTTTTTCACTGACAATTCCATTTTTTTTAGCCAAGCCTTGACCTCCCTAATTGAAGGATACGAATTAGAATCATGGGAAACGTATTTCATCGTATTTTGCATATTTTTCGTTGGAAAAAAAAAAAAAACACACTGAAAAAAGCCATATTAAGAGCTATATTTGTGAGTTTTTTCACTGACAATTCCATTTTTTTTAGCCAAGCCTTGACCTCCCTAATTGAAGGATACGAATTAGAATCATGGGAAACGCCTTTTTTCATCGTATTTTGCATATTTTCGTTGGAAAAACACACTGAAAAGCCATATTAAGAGCTATATTTTGTTGTGAGTTTTTCACTGACATTCCATTTTTTTAGCCAAGCCTTGACCTCCCTAATTGAAGTATATGAATTAGAATCATGGGAACGTATTTTCATCGTATTTTGCATATTTTTTTCGTTGGAAAAACACACTGAAAAAGCCATATTAAGAGCTATATTTGTGAGTTTTTCACTGAAATATTCCTAATTTTTTTTTCCGCCAAGCCTTGACCTCCCTAATTGAAGGATATGAATTAGAATCATGGGAACGTTATTTTCATCGTATTTTGCATATTTTCGTTGGAAAACACACTGAAAAAAAAAGACTCATATTAAGAGCTATATTTGTGAGTTTTTTTTCACTGACAATTCCAAGTTTTTTTAGCCAAGCCTTGACCCTCCCTAATTGAAGGATACGAATTAGAATCATGGGAACGTATTTTTCATCGTATTTTGCATATTTTCGTTGGAAAACTCACTGAAAAAGCCATATTAAGAGCTATATTTGTGAGTTTTTTCACTGACAATTCCATTTTTTTAGCCAAGCTTTTGACCTCCCTAATTGAAGGATATGAATTAGAATCTTGGGAACGTATTTTCATCGTATTTTGCATATTTTTGTTGGAAAAAATACACATGAAAAGCCATATTAAGAGCTATATTTGTGAGTTTTTTTCACTGACAATTCCATTTTTTTTAGCCCAAGCCTTGAACCTCCCTAATTGAAGGATACGAGTTAGAATCATGGGAAACAATTTTTCATCGTATTTTTCGCATATTTCCGTTGGAAAACACACTGAAAAGCCATATTAAGATCTATATTTGTGAGTTTTTCACTGACAATTCCATTTTTTTTAGCCAAGCCTTGACCTCCCTAATTGAAGGAATGAATTAGAAATCATGGGAAACGTATTTTTCATCGTATTTTGCATATTTTCGTTGGAAAACACACTGAAAAGCCATATTAAGAGCTATATTTGTGAGTTTTTCACTGACAATTCCATTTTTTTTAGCCAAGCCTTGACCTCCCTAATTGAAGGATACGAATAGAATCATGGGAACGTATTTTTTCCATCGTATTTTGCATATTTTTTGTTGTAAAAAACACACTGAAAAGCCCATATTAAGAGCTATATTGTGAGTTTTCACTGACAATTCCATTTTTTTAGCCAAGCCTTTGACCTCCCTAATTGAAGGATACGAATTAGAATCATGGGAACGCATTTTCATCGTATTTTGTATATTTTCGTTGGAAAAAAAACACTGAAAAGCCATATTAAGAGCTATATTTTTGTGAGTTTTTCACTGACAATTCCATTTTTTTTTTAGCAAAGCCTTGACCTCCCTAATTGAAGGATACGAATTTTAATCATGAGAACGTATTTTTCATCGTATTTTTTCATATTTTTGTTGGAAAACACACTGAAAAGCCATATTAAGAGCTATATTTTTTTAGTTTTTCACTGACAATTCCATTTTTTTTTTTTTTTTTCAGCAAGCCTTGACCTCCCTAACTGAAGGATACGAGTTAGAATCATGGGAATGTATTTTCACGTATTTTGCATATTTTCGTTGGAAAACCACATGAAAAGCCATATTAAGAGCTATATTTGTGAGTTTTTTCACTGACAATTCCATTTTTTTTTAGCCAAAACCTTGACCTCCCTAATTGAAGGATACGAATTAGAATCATGGGAACGTTTTTTTCATCGTATTTTGCATATTTTCGTTGGAAAACCACATGAAAAAGCCATATTAAGAGCTATATTTGTGAGTTTTTCACTGACCAATTCCATTTTTTTAGCCAAGCCTTGACCTCCCCTAATTGAAGGATATGAATTAGAATCATGGGAACGTATTTTTCATCGTATTTAGCATATTTTCGTTGGAAAAAACACTGAAAAGCCATATTAAGAGCTATATTTGTGAGTTTTTTCACTGACAATTCCATTTTTTTAGCCAAGCCTTGACCTCCCTAATTTGGAAGGATATGAATTAGAATCATGGGAACGTATTTTCATCGTATTTTGCATATTTTCGTTGGAAAACCACTGAAAAGCCCATATTAAGAGCTATATTTGTGAGTTTTTCACTGACAATTCCATTTTTTTTAGCCAAGCCTTGAACTCCCTAACTGAGGATACGAATTAGAATCATGGGAACGTATTTTCATCGTATTTTGCATTATTTTCGTTGGAAAACACACTGAAAAGCCATATTAAGAGCTATATTTTGCCGTCGAGTTTTTCACTGACAATTCCATTTTTTAGCCAAGCTTGACCTCCCTAATTGAAGGATACGAATTAGAATCATGGGAACGTATTTTCATCGTATTTTGCATATTTTCGTTGTAAAACACACTGAAAAGCCCCTCATATTAAGAGCTATATTTGTGAGTTTTTCACTGACAATTCCATTTTTTTAGCCAAGCCTTGACCTCCTAATTGAAGGATACAAATTAGAATCATGGGAACGCATTTTCATCGTATTTTGCATATTTTCGTTGGAAAAACACACTGAAAAGCCATATTAAGCGCTATATTTGTGAGTTTTTTCACTGAAATTTCCATTTTTTAGCCAAGCCTTGACCTCCCTAATTGAAGGATATGAACATTAGAATCATGGGCACGTATTTTCATCGTATTTTGCATATTTTTCGTTGGAAAACACACTGAAAAGCCATATTAAGAGCTATTTTATGAGTTTTTCACTGACAATTCCATTTTTTTTAGCCAAGCCTTGACCTCCCTAATTGAAGGATACGAAGTTAGAATCATGGGAACGTATTTTGTCATCGTATTTTGCATATTTTCGCTGGAAAAACACACTGAAAAGCCATATTAAGGGCTATATTTGTGAGTTTTTTCACTGACCATACTCCATTTTTTTTAGCCAAGCCTTGACCTCCCTAATTGAAGGATACGAATTAGAATCATGGGAACGTGTTTTCATCGTATTTTTGCATATTTTTCGTTGGGAAAACACATTGAAAAGCCCATATTAAGAGCTATATTTGTGAGTTTTTCACTGACAATTCCCTTTTTTTTTAGCCAAGCCTTGACCTCCCTAATTGAAGGATACGAATTAGAATCATGGGAACGTATTTTTTCATCGTATTTTGCATATTTTCGTTGGGAAAACACAACTGAAAAGCCATATTAAGAGCTATATTTGTGAGTTTTTTCACTGACAATTCCATTTTTTTAGCCAAGCCTTGACCTCCTTAATTAAAGGATATGAATTAGAATCATGGGAACGTATTTTCATCGTATTTTTGCATATTTTTTTGGACATTTTCCATTTTTTTAGCCAAGCATTGAAAACACACTGAAAAGCCATATTAAGAGCTATATTTGTGAGTTTTTTCACTGACAATTCCATTTTTTTTAGCCAAGCCTTGACCTCCTCCCAAGATGAAGGATACGAATTAGAATCATGGGGAACGTATTTTCATCGTATTTTGCATATTTTCGTTGGGAAAACACACTGAAAAAATCATATTAAGAGCTATATTTTGTGAGTTTTTTTCACTGACAATTGCATTATTTTAGCCAAGCCTTGACCTCCCTAATGAAGGATATATGAATTAGAATCATGGGGCAACGTATTTTCATCGTATTTTGCATATATTTTTCGTTGGAAAACACACTGAAAAGCCATATTAAGAGCTATATTTGTGAGTTTTTCACTGACAATTGCATTTTTTTAGCCAAGCCTTGACCTCCCTAATTGAAGGATACGAATTAGAATCATGGGAACGTATTTTCATCGTATTTTGCATATTTTCGTTGGTAAAACACACTCTGAAAAGCCATATTAAGAGCTATATTTGTGAGTTTTTTCACTGACAATTCCATTTTTTTAGCCAAGCCTTGACCTCCCTAATTGAAGGATACGAATTAGAATCATGGGAACGCCCTTTTCATCGTATTTTGCATATTTTCGTTGGAAAACACACTGAAAAGCCATATTAAGAGCTATATTTGTGAGTTTTTTTCCTGACAATTCCATTTTTTTTTTTAGCCAAGCCTTGACCTCCCTAATTGAAGGATATGAATTAGAATCATGGGAACGTATTTTTCATCGTATTTTGCATATTTTGTTGGAAAAATCACACTGAAAAGCCATATTAAGAGCTATATTTTTTTAGTTTTTCACTGACAATTCCATTTTTTTTTCAGTCAAGCCTTGACCTCCCTAATTGAAGGATACAATTTAGAATCATGGGAATGTATTTTCATCGTTTTTGCATATATTTTCGTTGGAAAAACACATTGAAAAGCCATATTAAGAGCTATATTTCTGAGTTTTTCACTGACAATGCCATTTTTTTTTAGCCAAACCTTGACCTCCCTAATTGAAGGATACGAATTAGAATCATGGGAAACGTATTTTCATCGTATTTTGCATATTTTCGTTGGAAAACACATTGAAAAGCCATAATAAGAGCTATATTTGTGAGTTTTTAACTGACAATTCCATTTTTTTACCAAGCCTTGACCTCCCTAATTAAAGGATATGAATTAGAATCATGGGAACGTATTTTCATCGTATTTTGCATATTTTCGTTGGAAAAAACATACTGAAAAGCCATATTAAGAGCTATATTTGTGAGTTTTTCACTGACAATTCCATTTTCTTAACCAAGCCTTGACCTCCCTAATGTAAAGGATATGAATTAGAATCATGGGGAACGTATTGTCATCGTATTTTGCATATTTTCGTTGGAAAACACACTGAAAAGCCTTATTAAGAGCTATATTTGTGAGATTTTCACTGACAATTCCATATTTTTAGCCAAGCTTTGATCTCTCCCTAATTGAAGGATATGAATTAGAATCATGGAACGTATTTTCCTCGTATTTTGCATATTTTCGTTGAAAAACACATTGAAAATGCCATATTAAGAGCTATATTTGTGAGTTTTTTTCACTGACAATTCCATTTTTTTAGCCAAGCCTTGACCTCCCTAATTGAAGGATACGAATTAGAATCATGGGAACGTATTTTCATCGTATTTTGCATATTTTTTCGTTGGAAAACACACTGAAAAAGCCATATTAAGAGCTATATTTGTGAGTTTTCACTAACAATTCCATCTTTTTTTAGCCAAGCCTTGACCTCCCTAATTGAAGGATACGAATTAGAATCACGGGAACGTATTTTCATCGTATTTTGCATATTTTTGTTGGAAAAATACACTGAAAAGCCATATTAAGAGCTATATTTATGAGTTTTTTCACTGACAATTCCATTTTTTTTCAGCCAAGCCTTGACCTCCCTAATTGAAGGATACGAAGTTAGAATCATGGGAACGTATTTTCATCATATTTTGCATATTTTCGCTGGAAAACACACTGAAAAGCCATATTAAAGAGCTATATTTGTGAGTTTTTCACTGACCAATTCCATTTTTTTTAGCCAAGCCTTTGACCTCCCTAATTGAAGGATACGAATTAGAATCATGGGAAACGTGTTTTCATCGTGTTTTGCATATTTTCGTTGGAAAACACATTGAAAAGCCATATTAAGAGCTATATTTGTGAGTTTTTTCACTGACAATTCCATTTTTTTAGCCAAGCCTTGACTCCCTAATTGAAGGATACGAATTAGAATCATGGGAACGTATTTTCATCGTATTTTGCATATTTTCGTTGGGAAACATGACTGAAAAGCCATATTAAGAGCTTATAAGGATTTTAGTGAGTTTTTTTCACTGACACTTGCCATTTTCTTTTTGTTAGCCAAGCCTGACCTCCCTAATTAAAAGGATATGAATTAGAATCATGGGAACGTATTTTCATCGTATTTGCATATTTTTGTTAGAAAACACTCACTGAAAAAGCCATATTAAGAGCTATATTTGTGAGTTTTTTTTTTCACTGACAATTCCATTTTTTTTTTTAGCCAAGCCTTGACCTCCCTAATTGAAGGATACGAATTAGAATCATGGGAACGTATTTTCTCGTATTTTGCATATTTTCGTTGGTAAAACACACTGAAAAAATCCATATTAAGAGCTATATTTGTGAGTTTTTCACTGACAATTCCATTTTTTTTTTTAGCCAAGTCTTGACCTCCCTAATGGAAGGATACGAATTAGAATCATGGGAAAACGCCTTTTCATCGTATTTTGTATATTTTCATTGGAAAACATACTGAAAAATAAGCCATATTAAGAGCTATATTTGTGAGTTTTTTTTCACTGACAATTCCATTTTTTTTTAGCCAAGCCTTGACCTCCCTAATTGAAGTATATGAATTAGAATCATGGGAACGTATTTTCATCGTATTTTGCAAGTATTTTCGTCGGAAAACCACTGAAAAAGCCATATTAAGAGCTTTGTTTGTGTGTTTTTTTTTTTTCATGACAATTCCATTTTTTTAGCCAAGCCTTGACCTCCAACCTAATTGAAGGATTTGAATTAGAATCATGGGACGTATTTTCATCGTATTTTGCATATTTCCGTTGGAAGACACACTGAAAAGCCATATTAAGAGCTATATTTTGTGAGTTTTTTTTTTTTTCAATGACAATTCCATTTTTCATTTTTAAAATATTTTTGTTAGCCGAAAAGCCTTGACCTCCCTAATTGAAGGATATGAATTAGAATCATGGGAAACGTATTTTCATCGTATTTTGCATATTTTTTGTTGGAAAACACACTGAAAAAGTCATAGTAAGAGCTATATTTGTGAGTTTTTTCACTGACAATTGGCATTTTTTTTAGCCAAGCCTTGGACCTCCCTAATTGAAGGATACGAATTAGAATCATGGGAACGTATTTTCATCGTATTTTGCATATTTCGTTGTTAAAAAACTCTGAAAAAGCCATATTAAGAGCTATATTTTGTGAGTTTTTCACTGACAATTCCATTTTTTTAGCCAAGCCTTGACCTCCCTAATTGAAGGATATATCGAATTAGAATCATGGGAACGTTACTTTTCACATCGTATTTTGTATATTTTCGTTTGGAAAACACACTGAAAAGCCCATATTAAGAGCTATATTTGTGAGTTTTCACTGACAATTCCATTTTTTTTAGCCAAGCTTTGACCTCCCTAATTGAAGGATATGAATTTTAATCATGGGAACGTATTTTCATCGTATTTTGAAACTATTTTTGTTGGAAAACTACACTGAAAAAAAAGCCATATTAAGAGCTATATTTTTTTAGTTTTTTGTTTTCACTGGACAATTCATTTTTTTTCTAGCCAAGCCTTGACTCCCTAATTGAAGGATATGAAATTAGAATCATGGGAAGTATTTTCATCGTATTTTAGCCCATATTTTCGTTGGAAAAACACCATTGAAAAAGCCATATTAAGAGCTATATTTGTGAGTTTTTCACTGACAATTCCCCATTTTTTTTTTTTCCAGCCAAACCTTGACCTCCCTAATTGAAGGATACGAATTAGAATCATGGGAAACGTATTTTCATCGATTTGCATATTTTCGTTGGAAAACACATGACAAAGCCATATTTAAGAGCTATATTTGTGAGTTTTTTCAACTGACAATTCCATTTTTTTAGCCAAGCCTTGACCTCCCTAATTGAAGGATATGAATTTTAGAATCATGGGAACGTATTTTCATCTATTTTGCATATTTTTTCGTTGGAAAAACATACTGAAAAGCCATATTAAGAGCTATATTTTTCAATGTGAGTTTTTCACTTGACAATTCCATTTTTTAGCCAAGCCTTGACCTCCCGCTAATTGAAGGATACGAATTAGAATCATGGAAAACGTATTTTTCAATTTTGTATTTTGCATATTTTGTTCGTTGTTGGAACAACACACTGAAAAGCCATATTAAGAGCTATATTGTGAGTTTTTCACTGACAATTCCATTTTTTAGCCAAGCCTTTGAACCTCCCTAATTCAGAGGATACGAAATTAGAATCATGGGAACGTACATTTTCATCGTATTTTGCCATATTTTCGTTGGAAAAACACACTGAAAAGCCATATTAAGAGCTATATTTGTGAGTTTTTCACTGACAATTCCATATTTTTTTTTAGCCAAGCCTTGACCTCCCTAATTGAAGGCTATGACTTAGAATCATGGGAAACGTATTTTCATCGTATTTTTTTGCATATTTTTGTTGGGTTGTTGGAAAAACACACTGGAAAAGCCATATTAAGGAAGGGAGCTATATTTTGTGAGTTTTTCACTGGACAATTCCAATTTTTTTTTTCAGCCAAGCCTTGACCTCCCTAATTGAAGGATACTGAATTAGAATCATGGGAAACGTATTTTCATCGTATTTTGCATATTTTTGTTTGGAAAACACACTGAAAAGCCAATATATTACTAAGAACTATATTTGTGCAGTTTTTCACTGAGGCCACACATTCCATTCCTTTTATCAAAGCCTGACACCCGCCCACGAAGTTCCATTGAAGGATATTTCTTGAACGTTCCCAATCAGACGGGGACGACCTGAACGTATTAGCATAGATGTTTTTCAGCCAATATGTTTCGTTGGAAAACACAATGATAAAGAAACTCATATCGAAGAGCTAGATAAAGTGGTATTTGTGAGTTTTTCATAGCCATCGAAAACGGTCAGCATTGGGTACAGCAAGCCATTTTCGTTGGAAAACATCCATAATGGAAGGATATGAAGCGTCAGAAAGCCAATTGGAGAAACGTATCATTTTCTAATGTCATATTTGGCATATTTCTTTCGTAGGAATCTGCCAAAATTCACAGGCGAAAAGCCATTATAATTTTGCCCTCGTTAGTTGTTCATCAGAAGTTTTTTTTTTCGTCACATGTGACAATTCCATTTTTTTAGATAGCCATCAGCTTCCTGCTGACCTCGCCTAATTTTTTTAAGGATAAGGAACAGAGTTAGAATCATTGGGAACGTCACTTTTTTTCACATCGGTATTTTGGCATATTTTGGTGTTGAAAAACACTTGGAAAAACGCCAATATTATAGAGATAGATTTGTCGAGCATTATGATTTCACTGACAATTCAATTTTTTTTTCAACCCTGAAACTTCGCCAAGACCTTGACCATTCCCTAATTGAAGGATACTTAAATGTTAGAATCATGGGGAACGTTATTTTCATCGTATTTTGATTAGTTTCCATTCGTTGGGAGGAAACAAAGATTGAAAATAGCCATATTAAGAGAAACACACTATATTTGTGAGTTTTTCAAAAACAGCTGCTAACTCACTGACAATCGAGCTACATAGCACTAATTTTTTATGTACTAAGCTCCTCCTCAACAGAATCGCCTGACCTCTATAAAACCTAAGTGACTAAAGAATTTGTTGAATCATGGAACGTATCTTTCCTCGTATTAAATAAGAGTTCGTGAGAAACATACTGAAAACCGCCATATGCAAAAACTTTGTTACGCATCTCTCATGTCTAAAAGTATCGAGCCCAAGCATTGACCTCCCTACATTGAGGATAATGCCCGAATTACCAACTCATTTTAAATATTTCTGCGTTATTTGCAGTATTTTCGTAAAATCACAAGGTACTCCCCTTAATTAAGCAGCCATATTGTGAGTCTCCACTGACAACTTATTTTTTAACCTAGCCAAGCCATATTAAGAAACTCATTGATTATCAAATCCATGGAGGTTTTTCTTCGAATCCTTTTAGCTGTATTCTAATTCGTCACAAAACACACTGAATGCCTTCAAGCCATATCAAAAGCTTGTTTCATGTGTTTTCATTATTCCATTTTTTTGCAAGCTCTATCTCCTGAATTGATGGATATGAATTTCAATCATGTGCGAACGTCGCTTTAATTTTGTCTTATCGATTGCCACCCCATTTTGTTGAGAAACTGGGACAAGTCCGGATTGACGTAACTACATTAAAGCTGAACTTGCCAGTGAACGATATTTCACTGACATTATGCCGTTATATTTTTCTAGCCAATCCTTGGCAATATTTGATCATGGTATCCACGACACTCTAGAATTAGATGCTTTCTCCACTCGTCTTCATTTCGTTTTGCATTTTATTGTTGGAAAACTCATATCTTGTAAAAGCCATCATTAACTTAAGAGCTATATTTGTGAATATTTTTACTGCAATTCCATTCTTCCCTAGCCAAGCTTGACCTGCCGTCTCCTTAATTAGAAAAATAAGCGAAAGTAGGAAATCATGGGAAATACGTATTTTCATCGTATTTAGCATACTCTTCATAATTCCCGGAGGTAATTACACTACGATATGCCAGCTTTAAAGAAAATGGTGAGTCTTTCACTGAACCATCAATAACGCACTTTATACTAGTATCGTAGCCTGATCTGCAAGTCTTGAAGTACTTAATAGGTTTTGTCAGAATCATGGGAATACCATTGAGCTTATCGTATTTTGACCAAAAACCGTATTCGGTTGTTTTATCCCAATCACTGAAAAAGCCATATAAGATTATATTTTTTTTTATGACTAGAGATTACAAGCTGGCATTCCATCTATCCATTTTTTAGCCAACCTTGCGTTAAAATCTCCAGCAATAAACACATTTCTACATGAAACCTTGATACGTAATCTAGAAATCATGGGGCGTACGTACTTAAATGATACTTGAACTTTCTAGTATAAAATGAGTCGTATTCTATTATAATACCTTCCCAGCCTAACAAAGACTTAGCAGTTCGTTCATGCTTCGTCTATGTAACCCGTCTTCCAACTGAAAAAGCTCACCAATTTCAGCTTCTACCCCAATGGGATATGAGTTTTTCAAGACAATCCTTTTTTAGCCAGCATTCCGCCCTCGTTGAAGATATCGGAATTGGGGTGATACGAAGTCATTTTCACGTATTTTGCAAAGTTCCAATTTCATACCTCTTTAAGATGCCATTGTTTTTTTTTCGTATAGATTGATGTGAACCATAGTCAAGAGTATATTGTGGTATCCCATATCTTCACGGAAGTTACACGAATTTGCTTAGCATGGCCTTGACATCCCGGGTAATGCAAGAAGTCCCTGGCCTCATGAATGGATTGCTTTGGCCAATCCATGGTGAACCATGGTTTTTCATCGCTATTTGGCATGCTTTCGTTCAACAATTCGAATGACAGAGCAATTTAAAAGCTATACCCGGATTTTTTTCATGCCACATGATGCCAATTCCGTAATAGATAAATTAGCTAGGAAGGGTTTTCAGAAGCGCCCATAATACCAATCGAAAAAAGGAACCATTAGTCAGGGGAACGTATGTGCAAATCATGTGATCGTGTTAGCTATTTCCGCGGAGGGGGCAACTCCTTGAAAGGGGAATATAAAGACAATTTTTTTGCAGGTACCCCCGGAAAGATAGAGGCAGCCATTTTTGTTAGATGGCTTTCCATAGACTTGATCCAGTGGTCCTCCTATATTGAAGCGGGTGTTCTGCATCCCCATTAACACATTGCCTGGGAGAGGTTTAGCAATCATCTTTGGATAAAACGTGGGCCCTTTTGAACATTGAGGGGCCTTTTCAATATTTATGAACATCGTATTTTGCCATTATTTTCGCCTTTCAGTAAAAATAATCTGTAGAGTGTTCCCGTTCTCGCCCACATGCTGAATGGAGGCGATTAAAACGGATCCCTTTTGTTTTGAGCCATATTAAGAGCTATATTGTGATGTTTCAATGACAAATTCCATTTTTTAGCCTAAGCCTTTGACCTCCCCAATGAAGGATATGAAAAATTAGAATTCATGGGAACGCATTTTCATCGTATTTGAATATTTCGATGGAAAACACACTGAAAAGCCATATTAGAGCCTATATTTGTGAATTTTTCACTGACAATTCCATTTTTTAGCCAAGCCTTGACCTCCCTAATTGAAGGATATGAATTAGAAATCATGGGGAACGTTTATATTTTCATCGTATTTGTGCATATTTTCGTTGGAAAACACACTGAAAAGCCATATTAAGAGTTCTATGTTGTGAGTTTTTCACTGACAATTCCATTTTTTTTTTTAGGGGGGCAAGCCTTGACCTCCCTAATTGAAGGATATGAATTAGAATCATGGGAAACGCATTTTCATCGTATTTTGCCATATTTTCGTTGGAAAACACACTGAAAAGCCATATTAAGAGCTATATTTGTGAGTTTTTCACTGACAATTCCATTTTTTAGCCAAGCCTTGACCTCCCTAATTGAAGGAATATGAGTTAGAATCATGGGAAACGTATTTTCATCGTATTTTGCATATTTTCGTTGGGAAAACCACACTGAAAAAGTCATATTAAGAGATATATTTGTGAGTTTTTCACTGACAATTCCATTTTTTTTAGCCAAGCATTGACCTCCCTAATTGAAGGATATGAATTAGAATCAGGGAACGTATTTTCATCGTATTTTGCATAATTTTTTTTTTCGTTGGTGTGAAAACACACTGAAAAGCCATATTTAAGAGCTATATTTGTGAGTTTTTTCACTGACAATTCCATTTTTAGCCCCAAGTCTTGACCTCCCTAATTGAAGGATACGAGTTAGAATCATGGGGAACTTATTTTCATCGTATTTTGCATATTTTCGTTGGAAAACCCACTGGAAAAAAAGCCATATTAAGAGCTATATTTATGAAGTTTTCACTGACAATTCCATTTTTTTTAGCCAAGCCTTGACATCCTAATTGAAGGATACGAAGCATTAGAATCATGGGAACAGTATTTCATCGTATTTTGCCATATTTTCGTTGGAAAACCACATTGAAAAGCCATTATTAAGAGCTTATATTGTGAAGTTTTCACTGACAATTCCATTTTTTTTTAGCCAAGCCCTTGCCCTCCCTAATTGAAGGATACGAATTAGAATCATGGGAAACGTATTTTATCATCGTATTTTGAATATTTTCGTTGGAAAATTACATGAAAAGCCATATTAAGAGCTAATTTGTGAGTTTTTCACTGACAATTCCATTTTTTTAGCCAAGCCTTGACCCACCTCCCTAATTGAAGGATATGAATTAGGAATCATGGGAAACGTATTTTCATCGTATTTAGCAATATTTTCGTTGGAAAACACACTGAAAAGCCATATTAAGAGCTATATTGTGAGTTTTCACTGACAATTCCATTTTCTTAGCCAATCCTTGACCTCCCTAATTAAAGGATATGAATTAGAATCATGGGAACGTATTTTATCGTATTTTGCATATTTTCGTTAGAAAACACACACTGAAAAGCCTTAATTAAGAGCTATATTTGTGAGTTTTTTTTTTCACTGACAATTTCCATATTTTTTTTCGCCAAGCTTGACCTCCCTAAATTGTAGGATATGAAATTAGAATCATGGGAACGGTATTTTCATTTTATTTCATCGTATTTTGCATATTTTCGTTGGAAAAACACACACTGAAAAGCCATCTTAAGAGTTAATATTGTGTAGTTTTCTTTTTCCACTGACAATGTCCATTTTTTTTTTTCAGAGCCAAGCCTTGAACCTAACCCTAATTCGAAGGATAGGAATTAAGAATCATGGGAAACGTGATTTTCATCGTATTTTGATATATTTCGTTTGGAAAACTCACTGAAACCTCAACCTAAGCATACCCAAAAGAGGCAGTTTTCATGTTATTTTCTTTTTTTTATCATATTAACCCCCTATCAATAATTACCTTTGCATAACCAAATTTAAAATTCTGTTTAAAAAACTACCTGCTTGGTGTGCAGTTGGGACAATGACCATTAAATGGAACTAAATGGACTCCCCCACATTTCCCCACTTGTCTAACTCAGGTTGTTTTTCCCTCTTTAAAATCTTTCTCTCCTTCTCCAACACGGTTTCTCCAATACAATCCAAAGGCTCAACCAACCGTTAAAATAATTTATTTGTCTTCATATAAGGCCCTGGGTCTGTAATATATGCTTGTCCTGTTCTGGCACCCGTAGGTTTGACCAAAGACCAATATTCTAGAAACTGAAAGTATTTCACAAAAAGAGCAAATAAATAAATTATTCTTCTTGGTACAGGACGGCCCTATTACACTACATACGATGAAGATTTTTGGCTAGGACTTGAAACTTTATTACATGGGAATCACACGACGGTCACATCCTTACCCATTGAACTTTGTGGTCAAAAGTGCCTTAGTTCTGACTATCATCGCCGTTTTAAAATTAATGAAATTTCCGCTCCCCTTTTAAAGAAAATCCCCCACCCTTCCTAAGTGCAAGGACTCAATTCTTCGTAGTTGCTTGTGCTTCCAAATACCCAAACTGGACCTCTCTTATCGCCAAATCTCCGCCCCAACATGATGACCATTAGGTACAAAAACTCTTCCTTTTATCATCCCCTGTTTTGTTTCCATTTTAGCTAATTAGATAATAACTTTTGTTTTTATGTTTATTAATCCCCTAACATCTGTTTTGACATCTGTAGACATTTCATTTTTGTTCCTAACCTTCTCTGTATTCAACATTTTTTTCTTTTATGTTTAGTTTTATCCCATAACAGCTTGTTTTTGGTTATTATAAATTTTGAACGTGCTTATGCTATCTTTTTTGTGCTATTTTTAGTAGCCAAAATATAATCATAATTCTAACTCTACTTCCCAATATTGCAAACAAAACCTAGTTTAAAAAGATGTTTATTGTCCTAAAAAAATAGATAAATTATGACAAAGAGCGAATTCATGGGAATCTTGTTGTTTATGGAAAAACGTTTGATTCTAGGTGATTGATTTTCCTTTCCGGATTTAAATTCCATTTCAAAGGAAGATATTATTATGTTCATTATTTTCTCAGGAGAATGCTTATCGATATAATGAAAACGACTGACTCTCCAATCATTAGAGTAGTTGCATTTTTTTCAAGCCTTTTAACGTCTTGGTCCAAAGCAAAGGCATTTACACAATTCATTGATATATTAATCACGACAGGACAAAATGATATTGTGGATTTGCTTTTAAAAAAAAAGAAAAAAACCACACTCTAGCTCAGAAATTTATTATAATTTTTTTTCTCTCGAAAAGAAAAGATGTTGTTCCCGGACAATGGATAATTTACTCCTCTCATCGTCTCTCATCTCTCTCCATCTCTCTCTCCATCTTCTACATTTTGTTGTCGATAGAATCCTCAGTTTCAATTTTGGCGTTGGGCGGTTAGAGTGTCAAACACATGAAAACAAATGTTTTTCCATACATTATCATATCCACAATGCATGTGATATCCCTGGGCATCAGCTGGTCATCATGTGAGAAATTGTTAACAATGAGAGGTGGAGAAATGATGAAAAGTGCAGATTATGCAACCCGTGTAAATTCTATAGAGGATATGCTGATACAATAAAACGGCTGTAATATCCAGTCTTAAAAGGGGTGTGTGATTACTCATTTTTCCCTTTAAAGGAGGGCACCTATGTTCTAATTGCAGCTATGTAAAATTGTAGATCTCAGTTGGGAGAATACATATCCTGTGTACTGTTTGGAAAGGAATCTCTAAACGTGATTTTAGTTTATTGCTAAGAAGGATTGGCATTCATCGTGTGGCTTTAGATTGTTTTTGGGAGGAGGAGTCCGGGTCACAGCAATTCCAAGCTGTTGAACAACAAAAAGAATTTTGGTTTCTTCTCTACGTCATCGTTGTGAAGGCAATTGCTACTATGATATTATAGCCTACTGAATTTTATTTTGGCTGTTAACAGGAATGTGATTCACCATTGACTATACAAAGAAGGATATGATAAGAAGTGAATTTACACGGTACTGTTGAAAATGTGATCCTGTCATTGCAGCCACTATCAGGATCAGTATAAACAGAAAGCGAATTCATATAGTCCTTATACCCCTGCATTATTTGTTCTTCGACAAAATATTTTATACCTAGTAGAAGATGGAAATCTAGAGAGTTAGAAAAAGTTGTTTTTTATCATGTTTTATAACACTAATTTATTATCAAAAAACATATTCAAACATACATTTTTTTTTAATGAGAAACTTTTTTATATTAAATTCGTAAGGGGGCGCTAAAATCAAATGTTTAAACCACACTTGAAAGTATATTTTCGCTTAGGACGAAGGAGAAGATCGTTCATTTTTCGCCGGAAAGTCCAACGTAAAATGTCTGAGAAAACTGCTTGTAGGTATATGGCCACGGACATCTGAACATGAAAAAGCAGTTAGTTGCATGAAAAGACCGCATAGTCTTAGTCTTTGAAATTAAAAACAAAATATCCTGTACTACTTCACTCCTTTGATGTTTGACTAATGGTTTTCGCTTTTCTTTTCCCCACTGCTCTCAATAAAGTTGTTGATTAATCTCTCTGAGTGTAGAATGTTAGAATATTAGAGGCCATAGATAACCAAAAAAAAAAAAAAAATTCGTATATTCTATTCTTGTATCTTCGCTGTTTGAAAGAAGCATAGCCAATGGCCTGTCGTGCCTAGTCGATGGACGTGCTATTAAACATTGGTTAGGGTGTTGTTGACCAACCTTGGAAATTTTTTTTTCAATGAAGTCTGATGGCTAGTAAATAGGACTTGTACTGAGGACATGTGTATAATTCATATACAAAAATTCTGATTATTTATATTTGTTTTGTGTTCATGTGCTAGGTCTTGTAGAACATGCCGTAGGGTGCATTTCCAATAGGTTTTCAAATTGATCAATGAATTAGCGTGATTACTCTCAAGCCCAAAAGCATTGGCCAAATTTGCACTCTAAAGTACATTCTCCGTCCGTAATATGCTCATATTCCTGGGTGCCAGACCAGTCAAAACAATTACATCAGGATTTTTGAACAACATTGAATCGGTATTCCATTTTCAATAGTTGTAAATCTGATCTAGGCGATCGCATGGTCAACTCATACAGAGTCTATAGGATTTTTTTTTTATCAAATGTAGAGTGTACCCCCCCCAGTGAGAAGTACATTTCACTCTGCATGCAAGGCTAGATAGACTGAAAAAAATTAAAATCATGGTGGGAGCAGTCCAGGATCCAAACGGCACTGCCACTCTTCAGGAAAAGCCAAAGCAAAGTTTTTAGGGATTTATCCATTTGATAAATGAAGAACGGACACAAACGAGAGCCAGTGGCAATGTGACGTTTATTGGTGTCGTATGGCGGACAAGAAGTTAATGTGTTCCATGGCTCTTAGCTTTTCCACTGCCATGCAACAGAATCTCTAACCTTTTGTTTCGAACATAAAAATTTGCAGACAGTGATGGATGAAATTTGCATCGGGTGTGCAGCAAGTGTTTTCCCCAAATGCAATCAATGGTGCTAGTTGCAACCCTTATGTCAATCTTGTCATTTTGGTGTAAACCATTGGGATATATTGAATATTACTCCTTATTTAATTTTTCAATTATGATACACCTGGGTCAATGCAGTAGTTAACGTACGTCAGTATCAAACACCTGATCGATATTATATCCCAATGACTGTCCTCTTATCCTTATATTATGCCTTTGGTTGTCATCATCATAAATGGCCATGTAGCTTGCATAGTGGATAAATTATTGTTAGTGCTCACCAATGTTTCATTAATAAATATATTATTTCTGGCATAACCAGAACACTTTAAGCCGCGAAGTACTGGTTCTTGCCTGCCTACCAGTGGGTAAGGCAGGCACACATAGCAGCCCCCACCTGGGGTGTAAGAGGGGACTATCAGGTGAGACCTATACAATTTTAACTTGTAAATTGACTACAGTAAAACCAATACTTGGGTTTATGCCATGTACTGTTGAGCTTATGTGTTTTGCTGATTGCTTCTATTCTTCAAATTTCACAATCCTGCGTTGGTATTTGAATTGTTACTTCTTGTGGGACTATTATCCTGACTTATACCAAACTGTTATACCTGCTTATTCTGTTCCTGTTGTTGTTACTCAGATAAGAAATGAAAAAAAGTCACCTCAAGCCACCTCGGAAACTAAGGTTCTGACAGCTCAATCCAATTCTGGTCAGAATCTGTTCAGGCAACTACTCATGCTCACCTAACCAATTAAATAGCATTAAAAATCAAACATAAAAGCTAAAGCAGATTCACACACCTGACACCTTATCTTCAGTGAAAG
>JAPEVW010000934.1:0-32000 GCA_027921565.1 Artemia sinica
TCACATACGGAATAGTTTCTGTTCGTTTTAAGTTTTAATGTCGCTCCTTACTTTCAGTTAAAGAAAAAAACTTTTTTTTATTTAATCAAAATCAGAAGCGATTTTTATGACAAACTTAATCTTAATAACGTTCAGCCTGTCACAAGGATTATTTATTTTGAAAAATTTGTATGCCATTAACAATTTTTCTTTCCAAAAGATTTACCTTTACAATTAGTTTAATTACAATTATTTATTGTTACAGAATGTATTAAATTTTTCCAAAATGCTTTTTTTTGGTAAATCTGCTTTCCTTGGGTTCGTTTTCATAGCCAGTAATAACCTTTTTCAGTGCTACATAAACAGTGCTGCAAAAAAATCTTCTATTTAGTGTTGAAAATGAGACCCAATTTGTTGACCGTATCGAGTTTAACTTAATGATAAGAAAAAAAAAAAATATTTGCAGCCTTTAACGAACAATCGATTAATCTTTATGCATGCATATCTTCCAGACATGTACATGGGGGACGTGGTCTTTTGGCATGTGTTTCCTAGGCAATCTGAAGATGGTGCAAAATGCCAGCTATCTTTTTATATTTTCTACGATTCACAATTTTTTTAAAAGCCTCCTCCTCCCCTCCTCGTTGTAAATTTATGTGTACATATCTGTATTTTATGTGTATATACCATTTTTTATTGGATAATCCACCTCCCCCTTCCCCGTAATAAATTTATGTGTACATATCTTATTTTATGTGTTCATACCATTTTTTATTTAATAAGCCTACTCCTCCCCTTCTCCGTAGTAAATTTATGTGTAAATACCATTTTTTATTGAAGAAGCCTCCTCCTTCTTCCCCTTAGCAAATGCATGGGCACATACCTTTACTTTTCTGCTCATGAGCAAGAGAATATTGACCTTTTCTTGAGCTTTTGAATTCACGTTTTTAAATACGACATCCTTAACGTATGGCCACAGATAGGCAATACAGCGCCCTTGCTTAAGAGGAAGGAATCTAAGAAAAAATGTTACAAACAGAGATATTGTAATTTTGTCATTTTAACTGTAAAGGGTTCAAATAGTTGTTTCAAATATACTTATGTTTATTGATTTACCAAGGATTGAAAAATGAATAAAAAAAATATACCAAAACAAGGAATTATAGAGATTCCAAAGGAAACCTAGGTCTGTTCAAAATTTTCACAAAGATAAATACCTTCATACAGAGCCGTATCCAGGATTTTTTTTTGGGGGGGGGGATTTTTTTGTGAGTGGGGGAAGGGTACAAAACTTCAAGAACTACATGAAAAATTTGCTTGTATGCCTTTTTGTTACGTTTTCATGAGTTGGAAAAACGTTTTTTTTTTTTTTTTTTTTGGGGGGGGAGGGAGGTTCAAACTTAGCCCCCTGAATTTTATTGGTCCCAAACAGTGAAAGAATAATGTTAGGTAAGTAACGTTTTTTTAATTATTAGTTAAATCATTTTAATTAATTTTCATCGTTAACTATGATTAATAATACACGCGGGGCTATGCGTATTCTGACCCCCCCCCCCTCCCCGACTTCTCTAATTTTCTTTACTCTCCTCACAAGTACAATGAGGGCCATATTTAGCTTTTAATATTTTATGTAGGTCATTGTTTAATAGGCATATTAAACTTCAGTTTATTTTCACCTCGTTGGTTTGGAATAATAGCCGAATTCAAAACCACTTTGCCAAAAGCATCCCTTGTTCTATTTATTCTATATTTTATTATTCTGGTGTATAACCAGAAATGGAATAAATTTATTTTGATATTTTAAAGAACTGAAACAAATTTTTTTTTAAGGGCTAAGATCCCTCTTGACCTTTCTGCTACCTATGCCAAAACATAAGTATAAGTTGCCCCATTTAACAAGTTATAAGGACCCAATACAGGGGCTTCAGTTGAAGGAGGGTATTTTAGCCCTCAGATTTTTTGTCCCCCTCCCTAGATTTCGAAAAATATCTTTTTATTGTATTTTCAAGGGGAAATCCTTTTTTTTGCATTTTTCAACTGACAAAATTAAAAAAAAAATTACTCTCCCCACTAATTTTGAAAAATAAGTTTTTACCTTCATACATTTTCATGAATTAAGGTCAATAAAATAAATATCAAGAAACTTAGTTTTCGAGAAAATCTACAGTATTATTATCCTCTAGCTCTCAATTTTAGAATACTAGTATAAGATTAAATTCATAATATTTGATAGTAATTTATTTAATTACTTATATAATAATGATTTATAATTTATAATATTTATTGCATAAATATTATTATTAAAATATTTCAAAAAAATCTTAGTTGGACATGTCGGCACACATAGCTTTCTAGTGTCATCCAGAACTTTATATGATGTCAGTTAGTAATTGAAAATCAAGGGGAGATGAATAAAATAACAACACAAAAATTAGTATCGGCAAAATTTATGGCAATGTTTGTACTTGCTAAACTAGTGTATTAAAAGGAACCGTTTAATTTAGAATTTCAAGTCAATCGGAAATGAATATGAACTTTGATTTAATGACAGTTGTTCTCTCAGAAATTACCCCGGAGATCGTTGAATAGACTGCACCGTTGCCCTTTAGATCAAGCGGAATACGGAAGAATGTCCTGCTAATTAAAAACCAATAAGAAATCCATATTTCAGACTCAAATCGCGACGACACGCCACAAAATCGATCAGGATAGTTTGTGGTCATTAGAATTTCTCTTGGCTCCCAAAAGACCGAATTTTGACATTGATAAGTGAGCTGGAAACTGGAATTTCTGGAGAATTTTGAAATCCATTCCTGATTGGTGGGGCGTGGAACCAATCATGGAGGCGTTCCCTAAGTCTTAGAAATTGTCGCTTTTATTGGCTTTTGTTAGAATAGAGGCGACAGATTAAGGAAAAAGAGACAAAAAACATGTGTAAGAGATTGATCTGATAATCGAGCTTTGGTGTTTCATAACAAACTCTAGTGTTTTTCTTTCTAGGCTTTTAACTTCACGGCCATTGCAAAATCACGAGAAAAAGAGACGGAAAGAAGAGAGAGAGAGAGAGAGAGAGAGAGAGAGAGAGAGAGAGAGAGAGAGAGAGAGAGAGAGAGAGAGAGAGAGAGAGAGAGAGAGAGAGAGAGAGAGAGAGAGAGAGAGAGAGAGAGAGAGAGAGAAGAAAGAGTTGGAGGGAAACGGAAAGGTGGACAATAGAGATAAAATGAAGAGAAGGGAGGCTGTAGTGAATATGGCCAGTGGTATATAGTTTTCAAAAATAAATGTTCGAATAAAACTCGGAAAGCAACAATTTAGATACTGAAGTACGTCCAGTATATTAAAATATCTTGTTTATAAGTTTTAAAGCACCACCTCCTTAGAAAAATAAAATGCTTTCAAATCCACTATTGCGAAGAATCACCCTTTCTGTAATTTTCTTTATAAAATAAGAAAACAAAACACCTTAGGGCCAAAACGAGGGGGTAGTAAAGTCAGGGTCGTTTTAAGACTCTAAGGGTGTCTGGCATTGACGCAAGTTGAGTCTACCCGTTAATGTTTCGTAGCCCAAATTCGGAAGCCCCATTTTTCCTCAGCATTTTTAATTTTGCATTTGAAATTAAAGTATGTTATCAATTTTTAACCTGTTGGCTCTTTCACTTGATAATTGAACTGTCAAATTTATAGCAGGAACGTTGAATCAACAAATAGAATTGTTGAATCAAAAATTCAATTTTGATTGACAATCTGACAATCAGATTTTTGTCGAGATTCTAAAATTATTAATCTCTCTTTTGAGTATTTACGCACATTTTGAAGATAGAAAATACGAATAAATGTGTTTTTGTTCTGCCCATTCTATAATTCAATCCAAACAATTATAATGTTTGCCCATTTATAAAGCCCTTTTTTTCTTATTTTTCATTGTCATTTTGTTGTTCTATTTGTATGATTAAAAACTGAAATGATTACAAATAAAAGCAAATATTTTTATATACTTCTATATCATAACTCCTTGTTTTTAACAGCAATACACTAGCGTTTACAAAGTAAGAGTTAAAAAACATATTAAAAAAAATTATATGTGGAGCAATTTCATTGCTCCACATTTTTTAAATACAAAAGCTATCAAAATACTGTTTATTTGATAATCCACTAATGGTAAGGTGGATAATAAATGTCAGTATTTACAAACGCTAAAATCGTTTTATCCTGTTTTATATCGGAAGATTCGTTGCCCTTCCAAATTCATGATGTTTTCTCAGTAATAGTTGAATTGTAAAGAGTGCTTTATGATTTTGTACAGCCAAGGTGCTTACCATTCTTACATATATAGTCTGTGACCTTGGTTTAAAAAGAGTCAAAGTTTTGGTCATGAAAAAAGAAAAGAAAAAACAGTGTTAGACTTAGTCTTGCCGAAATATAATGGCCTTTATCACAGGCAGCGCAATCATGCTGCCTAAGCAAAGAACGATGTTGACACAATGTATTATTTTTTTTCCTTTAGACCAGGGCACTTCGTATCGAGAGGAGTTGTCGTAGAAACTTCGAAAAGGGCTCATTCGGTTTGAAATTGGAGTGGCTAGTGCCCTTTTTAATAGTCGGAAGTGATTGGAAGGCAACTAACACCCCTTCCACGCCGACCATTTCCCCAAACACATCCAATCCAAATTCTGAGATAGCCATTTTATTCAGCGTAGTTGATTTCAAGATAGAAATTATGTTTTTGAGGAGGGCACTCCCACACAGCCCTCAGGGTAAGGGTTGTAAGTATGCCTTTGGGCCATATAAGATTTTGTAGAAAGCGTTTGTTTTATTGCAAGCGTTGTCGTAGAAACTTCAAGAAAGGCTCATTCGACGGGAAATTCAAAGGGCTAGGGCCCTTTTTGATAGTCAAAAGTGATTGGAGGGCAACTAATCCCCCTCTCACGCCCACCTTTTCCACAAACACATCCAATCAAAATTTTTAGATAGCCATTTTGTTCAACGTAGTTTGAAAGTTCTGAAAATTAGGTATTTGAGGATGACCCCTCCCACAGCCCTCAGGGCAAGGGTTATAATTTATGCCCTGGGGGCATATAAGGTTTTCATAGAAGGCATTGTCGTAGAGACTTCAAAAGGGGCTCATTCGATTGTAAATTGAAATGGCTAGTGCCCTTTTTGATAGTCGAAAGTGATTGGAAGGCAACTAACATTTCTTCCACGCCACCCTTTTATTCAAACACATCCAATCAAAATTTTGAGATAGCAATTTTGTTCAACATAATTGAAAGTTCTGGAAAAATTATGTCTTTGAGGATGACTACCCCTTCAGAGCCTCAGGGCAAGGGTTTTAAGTTATGCCCCGGGGGCATATGAGGTTATTATAGAAAGTATTGTCTTCAAACTTCTAATAGAAAGCGTTGTCATAAAATCCAGAATATAATTTGTACTTTACTGAAAAAAAAAAATTTATTTTAAATGTTTTCACTTATAACTTTAAGAAAACAAAACTTAATTAGGATTTTAAGGAATAAATGTCAGCATATGTATATTAAACTGACCATCCACATTTTTTTTCAGTAAATTCATTTGAATTTTTTTCAATAAAGTACAAATAATATTATGGATTTTAGAAAGCATAGGTTTAGAGCCCTACTCAGATTAATTTCTGCTCGTTTTGAGTTTGACTTATTTTAATTTCTGTTTGTTTTGGGTCTCATTTATTTATTGATATTGATTTGTGGTAGTTTGTATGCTTGGTAGATCATTTGATTCTATTTTTGTTCATTTTTGGTTTTAAGGAGTTCTTTACTTTTTTTGAAAAAAACTTATTTTGTGCAAAAAGTTTTTTTGATTAATTTATTAAAAATTCAGTTAACATGCGCATATTAGTACTGTTCTGCAATCGAAGAGCTCTGGGCACGTGTCCATCGAGGTCGTGCTTTGAGATGGCCCTGACTTCGATGCTTTGCAGCATTCCTTCGAGATTGAAGTGACTGTTGAATTAACTTTTACGAATGGAAATATCAAATGCATTGCTTCTGAGAAGTCAGTAGGAAGTAATTTCTAGTCAAGGACCCATGATATAGAAAAAAACAGCTAAAGAATAAATACTAGGCGTTTTGGACGAATGAAATGATCAAATGCATTGCTTCTGCAAGTCAGTAGGGCAAGTAATTTCTAGAAAGGAACATGATATGAAAAAAAAAACAGCTAAAGAATCAAATTACTATGCGTCAAATGAAAGGTTCTGATGGGGGTTTGGATCTAGGACAGGAAATCAAGAAAAAAAAAAACGAACATTGGTGATACATTCAAATATTCCTTGAGCGAAATTCAAAAAGGGGTATCTGCAGGAACAAGAAAAAATTGGGTATTTTTTTCTTATTCCATAACTTTTTTTTATCTGCAACAAGAGCTGGTTACTGATGTAAACTTTTGAATGCAAGTTTAGAGCGGGAAACATTCCACCTAATTTTAATGCAATATGGGTCAATTTTATCTTTGAAATTTATATTGGATTCTAGAAGCCTAGGAGGACACGGGGTTTATGATGCTTTGTCTTGTGGAAAATGGAAATAAGAAAAATTAGGTTTATAATACCAGAAAGTGGAACTCGGATAATTTTAATATAGTAAAACGTGTTTCTAAGCAGAAAAGGGTAGTAAAGGTTTATACTGACTTGAGGTAGTTTAATGAGCCATATAGCAATATTGTTTACTTCAAAAACTGTCTCTTTAAAAATTAATGTACTTAGGCTATATTCAGAATTATCTGTTAATTTTTTCATGCCTGAAACAGCAAAAGTTTCATTAAAAAAAAAACTTCAAAAAAGCTCTCTGTGTAACAAAATTCTTTTTTGAATTGAATTATTTATTTTAAGCAAGAAAAGAAACTCCAGAAAAACTACGTTTGATGAAAAATTCTTGAGATACTTTTTTTATTCAGTGTAGACAGCTTTTTTTGAATCTCGCATATAAATTGTTTTAAAAGAAAAAAGTGTTTGTCAGCATTATTTACCCTGACAAGTTCTAAATATCATGCTACAACAAATTTATTTCTTTCGCTAAATCCTACCTCATAAACCCTGAAAATCACAGTAGACAGAATATACCAGTATGATCATTCTCTATCTCACCCATTATAAAAAACCCGGACCGGGGTGCGAGTGCTCCGGAGAACGTTTTTGCAGATATAAAAATAGGCGAAGTCAGATTAGCGGGAATGCAGGTTAGTCTGTTTCCGATTGTTTCCATCAAAGTGCATTGAAACAATCGGGCGGAAACAGACTAACCCGCATTCCCGCTAATGCAGAAATAAGTGGGAGGAGCTTTTTGTTCGCACCGAGAACGAAGACCAGAAATGATCTGCGTTAAGCTTACTGGTATATTCTGTCTACTGTGCTGAAAATAGACAATTTAAGGAGTTTGTCTGGGATCTCCAGATAATGTCAAATTCATAAAAGATGACAGTACTTTCTTGGTCAAAGATAAAACAGATAATGGATTAAAGCAAAACTCAGTTGGTCGAGGGGAGAAATACTTGATTGGCTCAGATTAGTGCTTACTAAATGTCGGCATTATTATTGTGAATTTACCTTAATTGAGATTCTTTGATCCAAATAGTTGGGGGTATCAAAGAAGTTTCTCAAGAGGTGGTCAAACTGTGAAAACTATAGTTTTAGACGGGCTATTTGAATGTTCACAGGAGGATTCTTTTGAAAATCTTAAAGCTGAGGCCCCTCCCCCCACCTGTTATCCTTAGATCCTCAGATATTTTCTTGGAATATGGTCTACTTCTGTATTTTAATATAAAGAAAGGTAAACTAAAATGTAGGTGTCGTGTTGCCAGGTTTTTATTAATTGTCAGGCGCTATATCCTGTATCGATGATCGTGTCCCCATGTTTATCTAACCGCAGTTTATCGTTAGAATCCTATTACACGCTAGACAGGGACAATAGAAAATGAGCGTTGGGTCATTAACACTGTCGCTAAAGTGACAGGAAGTCTGTCAAAAGAACCGAAACTACTGTTGAGGGATTGAAGTTAAAACAGAATCAGGTTTAGTTTTAAAGAAGAAAGAGAACATGGCTTTCGAACACATTTAATCACAGTCTGTATGAACAAATTCACCGACTCTGTGGGTAGATCTATTAGGGTCAAGACCTGACAATGGAAATACTGATTTTTAGAAACAAAGACGCTTCATGGAATATTATGCTATAAAGCTCTTGATAAATTCCCAGATAAAAAATTTAGCCATTTCAAAAAAAATGCTAAACGTTGGCCCTACGGCCAATTTTATATAAGATATCAACAAAGGCAACCGGAAGGAGAGCAGATTTTATCCCCAGTTGGGCATATTGACAGTTCCAGACTAGGCTTTGAACACCCATCAGGGGCTAAACAAAAATTAGGTCGTCCCCAATTGGGGACGACGCCCTGTCCCCATAAAGTCAAAATGGATGATTTAAAAGAAATCAGAACTTCACGGGAGAAGATAAAGAAAAAATATTCGAATAGGTTTGGGCGGAGGAGGAGTGTAGGCAGCTATACTAGCTTCAGGTGGCTTGGGGCTGCAGTGAGGGTGTTGAACAGTTTGGCACATAGGACGTGGTATTCCGCAATATTACCACTTCTGTGGCACAAACATCTTTTCCAACGTCTATGCGCCATGTAAAAATATCGTCTTGTATTTTCAAAGCTGTACGACCATAGAGGTGTTGTCTTTGGTGTTTCTGTTGCGTAGCAAATAATATAATCGTCTTTAAACATAATTAAATAAAACAAGTTTTTTCAACTGAAAGTAAGGAGCAACGTTAAAACTTAAAACGAACAGAAAAATATTCGGTATATGATAGGGGCTACCCTTCCTAAATACCCTGCTCTTTACACTACAGTTTTTTAGTGCTTTCAAATAAGCTTCTGATTCTAAATAGACGGCCCTTGTGTTGCAGGAATCGTTCTTCAGGTATTGGGACAAAAAATCAAACTTTTGCGCACAGAGCGGACATTGAAGAGGAGGCAGCCCCTTCTATATACGGAATAATTTCAGTTCCTTTTAAGTTTTAACGTTGCTCCTGACTTTCAATTGAAAACACATGATTTTTTGTTTATTTCTGATTGTTTTTCAATTAATGCCGGGATATCCACCTCCATCTCCCCAGGAAAAATTTCCCCTCCCACGAAAAATCCTCATCCCCCCGGAAAATTACCTTCAGATAATTCCGACCTCGCCGCAAATTCCCGCCAGAAAATTTCTTGCTGACGTTTCCGCCAAATAAAATGTCCTTATCATACTTTTATTTAAAAAAAGACGGGTACTTATTTAGTTATCTTCCCTATGTAGAACATTTTCCCCGTAAATCCCCCCTCCTGTGGAAAATTCTACATGGAGATTTTCTCCTGGTGGTAATTCCCCCATTTAGAATTTCTACCCTGGAATAGCCCTTCCTCTTCTCCACAGCAAAATTCTCAAGAGAATTCCATCCCTACCGAAAATTTCCCCTGAACAATTCCCCTAGAACCTCTCCAAATGTAAAATTTAGTCACCAAAGAGAAAGTAAGATAAATAAAACGAATTCATGTTTGAATAATAGGAAATACTTCAGCGTAAAATTTCCCCTGAAAATCTCACCCCTGGAAAATACCCCCAATAAATTCTTCTTGTAGAAAATCCTCCCTCCTGAAAAATATCCATATGCTTCCCAATAAAAACAAAACACAGGATATTATATGTAAACAAGGGGTGAATGTCATAGTTTGCAGCCCTTTCCCGGGGGGCTCTGGGATGGGAATGAAAACATTTTCACGATAAGCTGTGGTCATCCCGGATGTCCTCTTGGAAGGAGCTCTCGTTGACATATACACAAGTCCTATTAAAAATGAGACCCCGGAAAGGCTTCTCGAATTTATATCCCAAATACTTTACAAGGGTCATGTCATTCCCGAAGGCAAATTTACTTGGTCTTTCAACTATGTTGAACAAAATGGTCATTTCAAAGTTTTGATCGGATTATTTTGGAAAGAAAGGGCGTGGGGATGTTAGTTGCCCTCCAGTTTTTCGGTCACTTAAAAATGACGCTAGAAGTTTCAATTTCCGTCCAATTGTGTCCTCTCTCAATCTTCTAGGACCATTGGTTCGATACGATCGCCCTTGGGAAGAACAAAGAAGAAAAAAAAAACAATAAACACGCATCCATGATCTTTCTTCTGGCAAATATTTCAGAATTTTCCATTTTGTAAATGGGAGCTTGAAACCACTGCAGTAGGGTTATTTGATATGCTGAATCTGATGGTACGATCTTCATTAAGACCTCATTACTTTTTAGGGTGTTTTCCTCCTTTTTCAAAATGAGGCAAATTTTTTTGGGCCCTTAGCTTTTGATGAGTAACTTTAAACTTAATGAATTTTATGTGTTTAGAATCCCATAAAAAAGCCAATCCTTTTTATGTATCTATTGTTGCCAAAATTCCGTTTTTTAGACTTTCATGTACTAATGGGCCGAGTCGCTCCTTATTTACAGTTCGCTGCCGAGAACTGTTTGATATACAGTTCGATCAAAACGATTACGAAGCGAGTAAGTAAGAAGAAACCTTGCAAAATGAAAGTTCAATATAAACGTTATTTTTTAAATTTGTCTACAAACTGTAAAAACGTCCTGTTACGTCTATTGGTAACCATGTGATGCTTTGAACAGGCCGCGTCGTCGTCTTTAAAACAACCTTTACTTTTAGTTGGATTGAAGGGAAGGATTAATTTGAGGATGATCAATAATGCTCGATTCTTATGAAAAATAGTTTAATTAAGTTAGACTATTTAAGAAATACATATTTTAAAGCATTTGGATATATTTTATAGCCATGTACGATACTTTCATTTTACAAGGTTTCTTTTTCAAGGTTTCATTTTTCAAGGTTTCATTACAAATTTAGACAAATCGTTCAATCCAACTAAAAGTAAAGGTTGTTATAAGGACGACGCGGCGTGTTCAAAGCTTCACATGGTTACCAATAGACGTAATAGGACGTTTTTACAGTTTGTAGACATATTTATTTTCACTAAACATGTCTTGCTCGTATATACCATACCTATTTTGAGCATAAAGGATCACCAGAGCATATTTTTGAGCATATTTTATATTTTTTTTTAGCATATTTTGAGCATAAAGGAGCACCATAAGCGCCAGAGTGGCTTATATCTTGACTTTTCTTGTATATTTTTTCAAACAAGCATTAGAACCAACGAGGTATTTGTAGGGAAATCTCTAAGAGCTTCAATATAGCAAATTCTTAGTGCCGAGTTGGGCTAAAATACCTGTGAGAGGGTGGCCACTAAGAAATTTAAATAGTAAAAGCAACTTTTAGTATAGTTACTTTTTCGAAAATCCCAATCTCATAATAGAAATGTTACGGTGAGAGACCAAAATTTGATGACGACATTCATCGGTGAAATCTCAAAGTAAGGATATTTAACAAATATTTGGACATACATATAGCGACCATGTGTTTTGTTGACATTCACTATGCACTATTGGTGAATGTTGAGTGTTTCTGAGATTTCAATTGTTGAGGTTCTAATCTAATTTCTAACCCGTTTCTGATATTTATAACCTAACCTAACCTGTCACCACCCAACCTTATGGGACTAACAAAGCTGACGGGCTAACAAACACATAGTTTTTTTTGGTGTTTGTCCGGAATAATTGTAAAATATCCTTATTTTGTGCTCTCACCGGTGAATGTCGACATTCACCAGATTTCGGTTTTTCACGGTAACAGAAATATCAAAAACTTGGAAGAATTCTGAGTAGTGGTAGCTTTTGTACTTAGGATGCGGTAGACCATGGCTGTTAAGAATTTCCAATGAAAGTTATTGAGAGATCTCTAGCAAGTTTCTGAAATTTCTAAAAATTTTCCTCCAGATTACCCCTAGCCTGCCATTATAATTTTGTCTTTTCGGGAAAATGAATATAATCAGGATAAAATTTTCTTATATAATGCCTTATGTTCAAAGTTTATGCATTTCAGTTTTTGGCATGTATTTTTACGATTTACAATATGATTTCTCACGTTTTAAATATAATTAGTTAGGCATACACGCCAATTGTAGCTTTACCTGCATATAAAATGCCCCCCCCCCCTCGGAAATAAACACTTGCGCACATTTCTGTCTTGGACTGAGAAGCTTACTTTACAAAACCTTGGCCTCCCACTACCGGTCATTTCCTTTAGTTATTCCCAAAATGACGTGAGATTTCTTGGCCATCCATGTTTGCGTCCAATTCAGTGAATTATTTTGTTTTATTATTACTATAAATCTTTAATAGTCATGCTTCAGATGAAGTATTGGTGGCTACGTTCTTGCAATTAAAACGCATTACAACTTGAGAACATATTTTGTTTTTCCCGGAAGCACAAACAAAGCTCGAAAAACCCTTTCTTTTCCCATAAAATAGAACAAAAGTTCTTCTTAGTGCTAGCACCCAATTCTTGATATGCGATTAAAACTTTGATAAAGACAGTTTGGACTCTAATGGGGTCCTTATCTTCAGAGATGGTAAACCGTGCCGGTTCACTGAATCTTATCCAGGCTTAACTCGGAGCTCGGCGCCGGGAATCCGATTTCATTGTCTTTTGTCATGTCGACCGCAGATAATAAATGGGACATTTGAACTTGTTGCCCCCTTTGTAAGGTTATTTGACCGTGTAAATAATTATCCGGATGGACTTCAGATCCGGTTACGTAGTAAATTACGAGGTTGGATGGAACAAATCTGAAATTTGGCATGAATTGTAGTGAAATTAGGTTGGAATAGTATTCAAGGTAAAAGCTATCGTGCTAATCCTATAAGAACATTTTTGTGACATACTCTGAAGAAGTATCTGAAAATGAAACCTTCTACTTTTTCTGCCATCAGTAGATATAAGATTAAGTTTAAGCTTACTCTATGAAAAATTGGCTGATTTTTCGAAAAAAATAAGAATAAAAATAATTAAATGAATTATATAACAACACTAACGATAACACCTTGTGGCTAGATTACGATGCATATCTCAATATTTTTCCAAAGCGCTTAAAGAAAGGCTAGATTCGTAAATAAAATTGTATATAGCCAAAAATCTCGTTAAGTGTTATTGGTAACTGAGAATAGGAGGCAATAAAATCGGGATTTTTTTTAGGGGGAAGGGGCTGAGGCCCCTGGCTAGATCATTATTTTCCCAATCCGGCTCAAAATTTAGAGATTAGCCATTTTTTCAGCATGGTCGCGAAAATATGAAGGAATGGGACTTGATTCCCCCCAAGTCCCAGGGGGAGGGCCTGAAAGTTATGAACTTTACTCAATGATTCAACATATAATTGGTTAGAATAACAGACTTTTTTCAGAGGATTTTTTCTCGGTAGTTCGATAGATCATTATGATCAAATTTGACAAAGGCTTACTTGAATCAAGACATTTTTTATGATATATTTGCCGACACTACCAATGTTGTAAAAAACGAGAAAACAGTGTAGAGAGGGGGGGGGGGGTAACTGAGAATAGGAGGCAATAAAATCGGGATTTTTTTTTCGGGAAGGGGCTCAGAATTTGTTTTTCGATTGTAGAGAGGGGGGGGGGGGGGCAGAATTTTTTTTTCGTTTTTCCTACGAAGATAGAAAAAAAATGTTTTTTTCATAGTACACAAAGGGGGACAATTTTTTGTTGTTTTTTTCGATTTTTCTTAAATTAAAACACCATAAACGGTATTTTTCAAAATTTAAGAAACATCAGAACTTAAGAATGGGGTGTAAGAATCTAGAAGAGGATCAATTGTCCCCTTTCCCTAATTGGTACCCTTGGCTGCGAAACAATAATTAAGGCCTGACGAAGGCTGAAATGCTATCAAGTGAAAATTCTGAATAGCCATTGATTTCAAATTAACGAAAAGTTATATATTACGTATTTCAAGTTCAGACGTACAAAATATGCAGCACGGTGGTGTACATTGTGGTTAAAGACCCGTGCAGCTCACGAAAAATAGACGGTTAATCAAGACAATGTTTTTAAACTTCAGTTGACAGGTTTGATATGATTTAGGATTAATGATTTATACACACTAGTATAGAGATACACACCATCTAGGTAAGTGGATCCTTCGACAGGTGGGTGCTTGAACCACCAGAAAGCAAACCTAACCATCATTTTTGAACTTTCAGTGAAAGATCCTTTAGAAAAATAAAGAAGGGGTAATTTAGCCCCTAACGTTACTTTATTCTGGAAAATATTTTAGACTAACCAAGCTGAAGGATGACAGCTTCTTTTTTACTGCAAAAATATTTTAAGCAAAAATTCTTGCCTGCACAAAATGGGGATTAAGGAGGTACATCCTCTATAAAACTGATTTGTTTGAAGAAATACCCTTGAAAAACATAAAATTAATTAGCTATGAAGTTCAACATTTGTATTTCAGACCACCTCTCCGAGAAATATTTTAGGGCATACGCTTTCTCAGAAATGTTTATCGTTCTCGAAATGTTATTAATTCAAAAAAACAAAGTTTTTATGAGCGAAGTAAAGAGCGAAGTTGGAACTTCAAACGAATAAAAAAATATTACTTCACGGCGTATCTAATATATATCGATAAAAACTAGTGCTACTAAGCCAACTGGTGTAATTAGTAAGCATCTGGTAAGCGTGCTGAGCTAGTCGTTCAGAGCTAAGGGTTTTCTGAAAGGAGGTTCAAGAGTCCCTTTGCTTTAAATTATGTATTTATTATACAAAGTCTATATAGAATGGTTTGAAACAAACACAAGATAAGAACTTGATTAAAGTAAGACCAGAGAGGAACTGCTTAAAACTCATCAAAAATATTCTTATAAATGCTTTCCAAAGTCCTCAAGATATAAGTCTTCAGAAACTCGCTATCTTATATTCTGCTTAAGACCATGTACTGCTTCCACATCATAAATTCTACTGAGCCCAGGGCTCTACTTAATTTCCAGAACTCAATATAAATTACGAAGACAACCTGACCCAAAAGTATTGAAATTAGATAGCGCATTTCTTGTTCCAAGAATTCCATTCAAAAGTTCATAGAATTCTAAAACTAGTGCGCTCCATTGAAAACACAAAACAACCCCTTCTTCCCCAAGAAAAGGATTTCCACTTAGGAGTAGAAAATTCAATGACTAGCCTTCACAAAACAAAGACTAATTTATAAGTCTCTCAATAGTCCTTCAGTGACCATAATACCAATATTTCTTATTGTAAAATTATAATTATCGAAGATACTCAAGCAAGCTCAGTTTCCAGCAAAGCAGTAACTTTTAGAATTCTATAAATTGAAAAATATTACGAATCAATCTATATGACCTAGTTTTGTACATATATCTTGCCTAATAAGCGAAGAAATAATATTTGTTCGTTTTAAGTTTCAACTTTGCTCTTCACTTCCGTAAGGAAAATTTCGTTTCTTCCAATAAATTTTTGCTAGTTTTTATTTTAATGTACATAATAAAATTTACAAAAATTGTTCAGAAGTTGCTCTTTGGTGCCTGAAGATAACAGAAAACACCACTTTCCTGTGGTAGGATTTCTTCTTTTTTTTTTTATTTAAAGAGAGTATTAGATATGACGATTCCCTTTCAAATGAGCCCCTCCCAACATTCAAAGACCATTGGTTTTGTGCTATCGGCCTTGGGGTGCCTGAAGATAACAGAAAACACCAGTAGAGGTGACCCTAAAGCTCCTACGCGAACCACGTGGTTTATGGTCCTAATATGGGCATAGAGTCCCTAGGGAGAACACGTGGTTAATGGGGTCAATGACCTCTTTCTCCATGACCTCTTTCTCCAGGTGTGTTTTTGGCACGCTCGAGGCGAATGTTATGATCCAGAAATAGTATTTGTTGTTGTTTCCGGGGCAAATGTCAAGGTCAATGTTGTTGTTGTTGTTGTTGTAAGTGCACGCTCGATGCAAATGTTATGATCCAGAAATAGTATTTGTTGTTGTTGCTCGAGCCAAATGTTATGAGTTTCCCGGAAACAGTTAGATCATGTGTTCCTTCTCAGCCAATCAGAGGGCTTGTTTACATATTAGCGGCGGAGGGAAATATGAGGAAAGGATTTTTGCTATAGTTTTATTAGTCTGTGAATAGAATTCAAAGGAGTGAGAAGAAGAACAGTTTGACTTTACTCATTTGGATATATATTTGTAATAATGAGTGGAATGTTTACATTATTAGAAGTTACATTATTAGAAGTAGATAGTGGAGTTGATGGTAATAATACAAGAGCACCAAACATTGCAGTGGAAATCACGAAAGGATCGCGGCTTTGTCTGGAATGGGATGCAGTATATGCAAGATATGTGATATCCTTGAGCAAATTTAAAATGGAAGATCAATTATGTTTCGCCGCAAAAGTTGATATAGCACATGTGAATAGACTTCAATGTGCTTTAAGTGCATTAGTGAAACATATTGAAGACAATAAACTCTATCGCTAATTGTACATGCATAGTATTATTGATGTTATTGTAATTATTCAATAAAATTGTTTCGAAAATGTTCCCTTTCTTTTCTGGTTAGAGCTAACGAATCAGGCTCAGTCTAGAGTCAGCAGTCAGAGTGAAAGGATTGAAAAATGAATAAATTTGAGAAAGAGAGAATTAGATCAAATCTAGTGTTTATGGAAAAACATTTGATTTTGGATGATGATTTTCTCGAGTTATCTCTTCAACGCAGGATATTCTCTCAGGGAACACTTGACAATATAATGAAAAGTGATTCTCCCCCATTGGACTATTGTATGAAACTTTTAAAATGCGATTCAAATGCTTATACTCAATTTATTGATATATTAATTGGAACAAGGCAGAATCATATTGTGGATATACTTTCATTGCCAATGTAGATGGCTCCTCCTTCGAAAGAGGTAGCGTCACAGAGTTACTCCTCTCCCCTTTCCTACACTTTGAATTTATGGCGCGAGGACAATCAGTTTCGTTTAGCTGTGAGAGAGTTGACATCGGAAACCAAAATGTTCTATATATGCCCATTGTGCATGTACACTCTTGGCAGTTGGACTCAATGTGAGAATTGTACAATTATTGATGACTATAATGAAAAGTGTAAATTATGTAATCCTTGTAAATTACATAGGGGCTATGCAGTACAAATTAAAGGGATGTAATTCATGTCTTGAGGAGGTGTGTGACTCTCACCCTAGAGGGCACCTGTGCTCCAATTGCCAACATGATAAATGTGATCAGTGGGAGAATACTTACCCCGCTATGATTGGAAAGAATCCTAAACGTGATTTTAGTTTATTTCTACGAGATTGGTATCGTCGTGGATTTAAATTATTCTGGGAAGAGGAATCTGGTCTACGATTCAACTGTTGGGGTAACAAGACAATCTGGTTTCTACGTCACCGCTGTGACGACACCACCTACTATGACTATAAACCAAGTGATTTTTATTTGGCAGTTAACGAATGTGATTCACCACTTGAAAACACTGTATGTGATATTGCTTCAAATAGACAGATTGAAACTCGTGAATTTCATAATATGAATGCAAATAGTATCATTGACTATACAAAGAGATATGACAAGAGTGAAGTTACATTGTACTGTAGAAAATGTGACCCTGACTTTGCCGTCAATCAAGATCAATATACAGTGAATCCAAATGATTTACCAGCATTAGTGGTTCACGACAGTTGCCTATACACGATGAAGAAATCTAAAAGTGAAGATTTAAAGACATTGTTGTATATATATACATTTTATTAATAAACAAATTCACAAACATTTTTAAGCACTTTACTCTTAGGGCACTGAAATCAATATTAAATACACTTGTAAGTATATTTTCCACTAGAAAGTCGTTCAGACGTGGATTGTCACCATAAATGTGGAGAAACTGCTTGTAAGTATAGCCACGACATCGGAACACAAAATATAGTAGTGCGTGGAAGCCACAGCTTTTAGTCGTTAGATCCTGCACCCTCTTTCGATTTTGAATAATAGTTTTCCCACTGCTCTCAATATAGTTGCTGATGTGAGGTGTGTAGAATGTATAGGGTAGACCAAGAGGATCAAAAAATTCAATCGTCTTCGTTGTTTGATAGATGCACAGCCAATGACCCGTCAGCACAGTCGATGGACTGCTATTAACAATAATCAAGGTATTGTTCGCGCTTTGAATTTTTCCTAGATAGTCTGAGGGTAGACAATAGGATTTGTACTGGGACATGTAGGGGTCCATATTAAATACACTGATTATTTGACTGGTGTTCATGGCGCCAAGTCTAGTAGAACACTACCTTCGGGAGTGATTTCCCAATAGGTTTCATATTGATTTAGTGAGATTAGGGCAACACTCTCAGCCAATGGGTCGGCAAATGTACACTCTAAACGTACAGTCCCCGTACGTACTATACTCATATCCTGTGTGCCAGACAAATCCAATACAATGATACCATGTGTTTTAGCAAACATATCTTCGGTTATACCATTTTCAAATAGTTGCGAATCATGATCTAGGGTTTGCATGGTCAACTCATACAATGTTCTATAGGATTTATCAAAAGATAGATTGTAGAGTGGGATACCGTTTACTTTGCACACAAGAGATGAAAGTCCAAACATCTCGGATTTATGTGGACATTCAGTCCATGATCCTATTGCACTGGCGCTCTTTACAAATGCCAAAGCCAATTTCGAGGGGATTTCGCCATTGATAAAGGATGAATCGGTGAAGGTGCGTGACCCCATGGCAATATGACGTTGATTGGTGATTGTATGAGGAACAAGTAGTTTAATATTGTTGCCATTGGCTCTCAGTTTTTCCACGGCCAAAGCAACAGAACTCATAACCTGCTGTTTGCGTACATGTAGTATTGCTGAGGTGAGGGAGAGACTTACATCGGGATTGCCAGCAAGTTCTTTTCTCAATATGAAATTGGAGGGTGCAAGCGTCAATTTTATATCCACTTTAACATTGGGCGGCAGCCATTGGGGTATATTAAATATTTCATGATATATTTTTCCAACTAGATGTAATTCACTAGTTGTAGCATTTTTAAGTGCATCTGTACTATCAGTATTAGTAATATATTCATATCCATTGGAGGCACCTCTCAATTCCTTGTATGACTTGGGTGTCATCAGCATGAATTGCATATAGCTTGCATAGTTTGAGAGATTGTTGCTTGTGCTCACCAGCGTATCGTTGATGTAGACACTAATTGACGAAATAAATTATGTAGTATACAATTTTCATAGGATATCCCATCGGCCCGAATTGGCATTGTATTATCGGATTTCCGGACTTTCATTTGTAAATCTATAAATGTGGATGATAAATCTATGAAGTAGTCTTCATTGGAATAAATTTGAAAGTGGATATTATCGGAGAGGGGTTGTAGTGGATAAAATTGTTCATAGTATCCATGCTTGACACTCACATCAACATTTTCGGCATTGAATAGATTCAATGAGGCGGTGATTGAAGGTTGAGATTCCTTATGCGGCAGGTAGGACATCTTAAGAGAAGAAATCAAGAGAAGAAATTTTTGCTAGTTTTTATTTTAATGTACATAATAAAATTTACAAAAATTGTTCAGAAGTTGCTCTTTGGTGCCTGAAGATAACAGAAAACACCACTTTCCTGTGGTAGGATTTCTTCTTTTTTTTTTATTTAAAGAGAGTATTAGATATGACGATTCCCTTTCAAATGAGCCCCTCCCAACATTCAAAGACCATTGGTTTTGTACTATCGGCCTTGGGGTGTATATGCGACAAATTAGTGTTTTCTATGCAGAAAAGTAATTTTTCTTGTTATTGAAGATTGGGGGCTTTAATTCTCCATTATAGGTTTTTAATCATGCTGATTTCAGCAGTGTACATTTCGGTCCGACACCACTTACGAGGTGTTTCAGGCTCTTTTTCAATATTTCATTAAATATATTTTCTCAGTAGATTTTTTCTAAAAAAGAAAATCAAAACATTAGTCACCATTCCTGAATAATTGTCAAATGACAATTTTTCACCCTAGGCAGTTTTTTTCACCGTGTTTGTAAGTTTTTCACTCTTTACTTCTAGCTATCCTAGCCTAGGATTTTAGAAAAGAGCATTAATATCTATAAAAGGAATACGATCTTTATGAAATCTTGTACCATGAAATTCAAGATGTCTGAGAACCTTCAAGCCGCTATCTACAAAAATAAGAAATCATATTTTTCCCGAGATGGTTTTTGCTGTGTTTTTAGCGTCCGTGTTTGTTTTTACCGGGGAAGAGGTCGTGTCAAATTAGTAATCGTGGATTATCAAAAGAAGGCTCTTTGAAAGGAACATTCAACGATCGAGCGGTCTTTTAAGTGCTAAAATAGACCAAGAGCCAGTAAAGTATTGATATCTAATATTGTGTCCCAAATACAAATAACTTTGATCCTAAAAGGGTCGAAATATTATTGAGCAGGACTCAAGGATAGCCAATAAGCACAGAAGTAACAAAATAATATTTATATAGCCTTCCAGATGCAAAGGCCGTACTGGCGCATGGCACAATATTCCTTTCATAGGCAGTGCAATCGCGCTGCCTAAGTAAAGAACGATGTTGGCACAATGTATTTTTTTTTCTCCATACCCGGGCGCTTCGTATCGAAGGAGTTGTCATAGAAACTTCGAAAAGGGCGCATTCGATTGGAAATTGGAGTGGCTAGTGCCCTTTTTAACAGTCGAAAGTAATTGGAGGGCAACTAGCCCCCCCCCCAAGCCCATCATTCCCCCAAACACATCCAATCAAAACTTTGAGATACCCATTTTGTTCAGCGTAGTTGATTTCCAGATAGAAAATATGTTTTTGAGGAGGACACTCCCCCACAACCCTCGGGGCAAGGGTTTTAAGTTATGCCCTAAGGGCATATAAGAACGATGTTGGCACAATGTGTTATTTTTTTTCCCTTTAGAGCAGGGCACTTCGTATCGAAGAAGTTGTCGTAGAAACTTCGAAAAGGGCTCACTCAATTGGAAATTGGATTGGCTGGTGCCCTTTTTAATAGTCAAAAGTAATTGTAAGGCAACTAACACCCCTTCCATGCCCACATATAGAAAAATTATTATTTTTTGAGGAGGACACTCCCCCACAGCCTTCAGGGCAAGGGGTTGTAAGTTATGCCCTGAGGGCATATAAGGTTTTTATAGAAGTCGTTGTCGTAGAAACTTCAAAAAAGGCTCATTCGATTGGAAACTCAAAGGGCTAGTGCCCTTTTTAATAGTCGAAAGTGATTGAAGGGCAACTAACCCCCCTCTCAAGCCCACCTTTTTCCGAAACGCATCCAATCAAAATTTTGAGATAGCCATTTTATTCAACGTAGTTTTAAGTTCTGTAAATTAGGTTTTTGAGGATGACAACCCCATCACAGCCCTGAGGGCAAGGGTTTTAAGTTATGCCCTGGGGGCATATAAGGTTTTTATAGAAAACACGTTGTCGTAGAAACTTCAAAAAGGGCTCATTCGATTAGAAATTGAAATGGCTAGTGCCCTTTTTAATAGTCGAAAGTAATTGTAAGGCAACTAACACCCCTTCCATGCCCACCATTTCTCCAAACACATCCAATCAAAATTTTGAGATAGCCATTTTGTTCCACGCAGTTTGAAGTTAAGGAAATTATACCTTTGAGCAGGACACTCACCCCACAGTCTTCAGGGCAAGGGTTACAAGTTATCCCTTGGGAGCATATAAGTTTTTATTGCAATCTTTGTCATAGAAACTTGAAAAGGGGCTCATCTGATTGGAAGTTCGAAGGTCTAGTGTCCTTTTTAATAGTCGAAAGTGATTAGAGGGCAAAAAAACCCCCCTCTCTCGCCCACCTTTTCCCCAAATACATTCAATCAAAATTTTTAGATAGCCATTTTGTTCAGCGTTGTTGATTTCCAGATACAAATTATGTTTTTGAGGAGGACACTCCCCCACAGCCAGGGCAAGGGTTATGAGTTATGCCCTGGGGGCATATAAGGTTTTTACTGGAAGGCAACAAACGCCCTTTCCACGCCCACCATTTCTCCAAACATATCCAATCAAAATTTTGAGATAGCTATTTTGTTCCACGCAGTTTAAAGTTCAGGAAATTATACCTTTGAGCAGGAAACTCCCCCCACAGTCTACGGGGCAACGGTTATAAGTTATGCCCTGGGGGAATATAAGGTTTTTATTGAAACCTTTGTCGTAGAAACTTTAAAAAGGGCTCATTCGATTGGAAATTCAAAGGGCTAGTGCCCTTTTTATAGTCGAAAGTGATTTGAGGGCATCTAACCCCCTCTCACGCCCACCTTTTCCCCAAACACATCCAATCAAAATTTTTAGATAGCCATTTTATTCAACGTAGTTGAAAGTTTTGGAAATTAGGTCTTTAAGGATGACAACCCATCCCCCTCATAACCCTCAGGGCAAGGGTTGTGAGTTAGGCCCTGGGAGCATGTACGGTTTTTATGTAAAGCGATGTTGTAAAAACATCAAAAACGGCTCATTCAATTGAAAATTGAAAGGGCTAGTGCCCTTTCAATTTTCGAAAATGGTTGAAATTGATTGAAGGGAAACTAACACCCCTTTCACGCCCACCATTTCCCCAAACCCATCCAATCAAAATTTGAGATATCCATTTGTTCAACGTAGTCGAAAGTTCTGGAAATTAGGTCTTTCAGGATGATAACCCCCTCAGAGCCCTCAGTGCAAGGGTTGTAAGTTGTGCCCTGGGGGCATATAAGGTTTATATAGAAATTTGTTGTAAAAATTTCAAAAAGGGCTCATTTGTTTGGAAATTGAAATGGCCCTTTTTAATAATCGAAAGTGAGTGGAGAGTTATTGACCCCCCTCTCACGCCCACCATTTCCCCAAACGCATTCAATCAAAGTTTAGAGATAGCCATTTTGTTCAACGCAGTTGAAAGT
Source organism: Artemia sinica (assembly GCA_027921565.1). Taxonomy (NCBI): domain Eukaryota; kingdom Metazoa; phylum Arthropoda; class Branchiopoda; order Anostraca; family Artemiidae; genus Artemia; species Artemia sinica. The sequence goes on from JAPEVW010000934.1 coordinate 22,893, forward strand.
TCTGGAAATTATGTATTTAAGGATGACAAACCCCCCAGAGCAAAGGCAAAGGTTGTAAGTTAAGATTAAATCAAAATGCACTGTGTTAATGCTAATTCTCAATAAGGCATCTCAGCAGTATCTTAAGAACGACTGAGGGTATTATATTCAAACTTTCGGGGCTACTTCTGCTCTTAAAATTTAACCAAATTAAAATAGCGTAAGTGTATGGAAGCTATCAAAGAAGGTAAACAGATTTTTTTGCGAATGGTATCATGTTTACTATTCCAGGTCAACTAGAGGAGGTATGAAACTAAATTAAACACTATTATTTGTGTCCAGATTTTTAAAAGGGTGCATGCTGTTAAAAATTGCTGAAAAATTTTCTCCCGCATATAAATAGCAGGTCAAACTATAAAGTCTTAAAAAAAGAAAAGATTTAAAGCATTATTTTCTTTTTCCATGAAAAGACTATGTCAATATAAAACGAACAGAAATTAATTAAAAAAAAAATTTTTCCACAAAATAAGTTTTTCAAAGAAAAGTAAAGAACTCCATTAAAACAAAAATGAGCAAAAATAAAACCAAATAATCTACCAAGCGTGAAACTACCACAAATCAGCATCGATAAATAAATGAAACCAAAAAAAAAACAGATATTACAATAAATAATCGAGTCAAACTCAAAACGAGCAGAAATTAACATGAGTAGGGCTCAAAACCCCTATGCATTCCCAAGGCCATAACATAATTTGCACTTTACTGAAAAAAATACAAATGGAATGTGCATTGCCAGTTTAATATGCATATACTGATATTTGTTAATCAAAATGTTAATATTATTTGATTTATTAAAGTTATAAAAGTAAAAACATTTATATTTTTTCAGTAAAGTGTAAATTATGATCTGGCCTTGGGAAGGCATAGGGGTTTGAGCCCTACTCGTGTTAATTTCTGCTCGTTTGAGTTACACTTGGTTATTTATTGTAATTTCTGTTCTTTTTGGGTTTCATTTATTTATCGATGCTGATTTGTGGTAGTTTCACGCTTGGTAGATCATTTGATTTTATTTTTGCTCATTTTGGTTTAATGGAGTTCTTCACTTTTCTTTGAGAAACTTATTTTGTGTAAAAAGTTTTTTTAATTAATTTATGCATAAACGCGGTCCATAAAAAAAGAACTGTTATTATAGACCGTTTGATATATAATGCTAACGACTGCAGGAAGTGTTTCACAGTACGAAACGGTCTATTTCTAATAGAAGCTTAGAGCGAAGATGAAACTTAAAACCAACAAAAATAATTGCTTAGCAGGTTATGCAATATTTCTGAATAAAAATAGTGCAAATAAACCAACTGATGACGTTTTGCGACGTTTGTACGCTTATGCAAAACTAGCGCTTTACTGAAAACAACAAACCTTTGCATAAGAAACAAGAATTCCTTTACTTTTATGCCGCAAAAATTTTCCTATCACACTTTATATTTCTACTATATTAAAAATCTGACTTGTTTTGTGTTTTAAGTAAAGCTCTAGTTTTTCATGATCTTGTAAACATACGGAAATATGCCCTATCCGGAAATATAATATGTCCTATACGGAAATATATATATATATATATATATGTAAAACAGTGATTTATATATATATATATATTATATATATATATATATATATATATATATATATATATATGTAAAACCTTGTTTTTCAAGATGAGACTTTAATCCTCAAGTTTGGGTTTTCAATGACGCCAATTTCAATTCTGTGCCTGTTAGTTCAATTAACGTCGTGTTTGAGGGGATCTAGGCCTTTATCAAAGTTCTAAAAAAGATTGATATTACAAGTTATTGTTATGTTGAAAGTGATTATAAATTATTATTTTTTAATCAATATTTATTCAACAATGTTTCTCACTAGACAATATCTTGCAAAGCTCATTTTTGAACTTTCGGTGACTGTGGGCCTGGTTCGCTCTTTGCTAGATTGCAATTATTGCTGCGACCCTGATACATATGTGGTAATCAATTTAATTCGAAAATGTTGTAAAAACACTTCTGGCGGTGCTACTGAAAATTTTAGATCAAATGAAAATTTTAGAAGTTTAATTAGTAATTTTGGAAGCAATCTGATTAATTTTTAGTAAAGTGCTAACAAAATGATTAGTATTTCCTTATGTTTTGTGTTGTTCCCAAAATCGACATGTCCCAAAATATTTTCATATATCTCTTCAGCACTTTAAAATATTACAAGTGTGCATTTAGTTTCAGCTTTAGGATTCTGGTTATTTCAAGTAATTCAATTGCTCTTCTAAGAGCATATGTTTATCAGTGGTGTCGATTGGGGGGGGGCAGGGGGCATATGCAACAACCAAGAGATTTTGAATAATTCCTTTTATGGGGTATTATAATAGAAAATTATCGTTTTTGGTATTTTATTTGAAAAATGAAAAACAACCTATTTGTCCCCTTTAGACTTTAAAAACATGTCTTAACCCCTCCCTAAATGTTCGTGAATTGACGCCACCGGTTATTTAGTCTTTGGCTCATCTAAAACGTAAACCCCCTGTCCAAAATATCTAGAAGGGTTTCAATATATTTTGAAATCTAGGTCAACGTCTAGTGGTGCCAATTCCCAAAAGTATGGAAGGGGGGTAAATGTATTTTTTAAAATCAAGGGGAATAGTTCTACTATTTTTCAATGTTTTCAGTGAAAATAAAAAAAGGCAAAGTAAAATCGATATTTTTCAAAATCTATCGGGGAAGAAAAGGCAAAACAGTTCGAGTAAAGGGAAATGCCACCCTGCCCCTTCAATTGACAGAACCGTCAGCACCGGTTAGAATTAGTGTTATCTGTATTATTGTGAAACATTTAATTGACTTCATTTTAATGTATATGCTCACTGGGCTCTTCAACTTTATCACTAACTGACTCTTTTTTTATCTCGAAATGTGCAATTAATCCATCTAAATAACTGTCTGCTAATTTATCCAAAGAGATAAATTGCCAGCTCAGCATTCCCCTTATTACATCTTGAATTCTGGAGGCGAGATAAAATGTCACCTGAAGAAAGTGATGCAAGCCAGAGTTTAAATAATTTGACACGAATCAATTCAAACTCAAGGCTTAATTGCCGTACGATATCTCAAAGTATTTACTAATGAGCCAAGCTAAGAGCTCTGGGGACGTTTTTCTGAGATATTTTTCTAATTTGATCCTTTCGACAAGTTCCAGCCATCAGTATCTATATGTCAACTTAAATCTGAAGCCGATAAGTTGATTAGACGTTGGGATGTTGTTTTTGTTGAAATGAATCATGATGAACTGCTAATTGAAATCTGAATCGTCAATACGGCTAAAATTGCAAAGTATTATTATGATGATAACAAAAAACTTTTTGTTTTTGGAAAGCGAAACCATAGTATTTCACACAAGACCACTTTTGGGAACAAGGAAGCCACTAAGACAAAACTTGGGGAAAAAAACATCGATTCAATCATAAGCTTCGAGAGAAAAGGCAGGCCTGCGGTCAGAACAAAGGGAAATATAGTCGTTTAAATGTGTTATTGAGAGCTACAAACCCCATTTCAGATTTCCTGTGCACGAACGAGGCCTGAGTCTTTTTTTTATGCCAATCCAAATTTTCCCATTTAGATCATTCTTTGGGAATTCTGAACCTAAGAAATCATCGTACACCTGTTCTCTCTGAATTTCCTCACTGCATAAGTCCTATTAGAGCAACCTAGAACACACGGCATTGGTTCAAAGTTTTCGTCAAACTATTTTCACACCCACGTCTTTCAATGAAAATAGACGTACTTTAGCTTTAGTCGAGCTCTTTCTTAATTTTGAAAGACAGTTTTTTGACATTGTTCAAATTTGATTCACGCTATTCAGTTTTCAATTTAGTGTTTGATTTCCAATTAAAATCCTGAAATTTGAATTCGGTATTCCTTTTAGAATCACGTCAGTTCGACAGGAAGTATATTCTACTTTGTTTCGACACCTCTAAAGCAAGAAACCCAAGGCAAAATGTGTTCTAAAATCTATTTACTGTCAGTGCGGAAAATAATAAGCACAATATCTGTCTCTAAGCTTAGAAAAACGCTTCAAAATTAGTATCTAATACGAAAAACTTATCTCCAAAGAAAAGAACATCTTTTCAGTGAATACTTGTATTAACTAGGCTGTTGTAAAGGATGAAGGGTTGAGAAGGAAGCCTCAATCAAAATACCTTGGAAAGCATGACTATACAGTGCACAACTATACAAAAGCTACACATGAGAGTCATTCAACGTCCTGCTGCAGACCTCCCCTGCAGCAGGCCTTCCCTGTAGCAGGTTTCCATACATTAACGACCCTTAAAAATTATGATATATGTACATAGGCATACATTTAACAAAATTCAGACAATAATAATAATAATCTGTATTTAAAAGCCAATTAAAGCCATATACAAAAAGACAAATACTAAAGAAAAATTACAATATTGTTACACAAATAATGTCTCCCAGGTAATTGAACAGTCTCCAAAAACATCGGCTTGTCCGCCAATTTGGACATCAGATCCATACTGAAAGTTTCATTCACCTAGCTCAAGAGCTTTCCAGGTTAATAAAGTTCTTCATCCTCCAAAGAAGTTTCTATTCCCCTTAAATATTTCCTCACGACATTCTCCCAACCCGGTCGGGGATGACCTGCTTTTCATTGATATTATAATGCAGTACAAGATATTCCAATCATGACATGAGCCAAACAAGGAGGCTTGCGGTCTCAATTCTCTGTTGATTTTTATTGTCGATTATATATTTAGACAAATTGATGAATAATAATAATAATAATAATCTATATTTAAAAGCCAATTAAAGCCATATACAAAAATACAAATACTAAAGAAAAATTACACTTCATTTGACATCCTTCCCATCAATACAAATTTACTACTGCCACAATATAACGGGGAGTCCTAGAACTCATTAACTCACAAAGCAGCCTATCTTCCCCCTCCTGGATAATTAATCCCCTTAAATGAGAGAGTTGCTTACACCGGAGGAGGAAATGGCCCAACCCATAATCATTTTCCCCACATCTCAAGCAACTACACCCGGCCTCCGGACCTTCCCTCTTTTTCCTTGCAACTTTAGTATAAATTGGAAGACAATTTGCTCGAATTGGAATCCAAATCCTCAGATATTTAATGGGCAATCCAGCTTGAAATAAAACTCCTGACCAAAATTCACTTTTACTTCTCTATACAAAGTAAGGCTCGGAGATTTGTCCACAAATCTCAGAATATGGGATCAAGACTGCGGACAGGCTAGTACCAGATTTGTACGATGTTAGCCGGATAGATAGAGATAAGAAACAAACTGCTTGAGTTTTCTAAAATGAATTATTAGGTAAAACTTGGCAGTTCGGCTGCGCATAAAAGCACCCAAAACGAAAGCAATGCCAGCTAACAGCTCACCCATGAATGTCAAGTACGGAATCCGACCCACAGAACAAGTTATCTATTTCAGATACAATGGGAGCACAGTCACAAACAGCCGTGATTTTGAGAAAAAGCTAAAAACTCACATAGCACTGGTAAAGGTAACGCTCTTCACTGATGCCCTGGGAGCCTCTGAAAGTACGGGAAAAGCTAAAGCCCGAGGAAAGGATATTATCGTATTTTATTATTATATAACGTTGTATTTTACTAGAAATACATTATTAAATAAAAGACTGTGTTAGTTTATCGTATTATATTATTCAACGTTTTGTTATGTCAATTATTCTTCCTTAAATGACTGGATGTAGTGTTAATGTCGTTTAAAGTATTTCACGTATTAATTTCTCACTTGGGTAATTCCAGTGTAAAAAATACAGTTGGATAGGGTTCCAAAATAATATAAAAAGACTCAAATCTGCCTTGCACAACTCCAAGTCCCCAAAGAATACGAGCCCCTTAACGGAAGATTTGTGGCTTAGACGTTTTTAAATTTTAATAAATTAAAAACAAAATTTTTGAAAAAATAGGTTTTTAAAAGAAAAGAAAATAACTGTATCAAACCAAAGACGAGTAGAAATAAAGTCAAATAATTTTCAAGCTTAAAACTACCATAAATCATCATCAATTAATAAATGAAAAAATGAGAAATAAATAAATGAGAAATTACAATTCATATCCGAGTCAAACTCTAAACGAGCAGAAACTAAGAGAAGTAGGACAAACTTCCCCCGTGTCCTCTAAAGACTATCCCTTTTCTTGTGTTTTCTTCGTGTTTTCTAAAGACCAGAATCATTTATACTTTACTGAAGACAATCCTTGTTTTGAGCTGTATGTTTTATTTGTCATAACATCAAAAGAAAAAAAAAATCCCTATCATAACCAAGGTCACTAGAAATATATATATATATATATATATATATATATATATATATATATATATATATATATATATATATATATATATATATATATATATATATATATATATATATATATATATATATATATATATATATATATATATATATATATATATATATATTTCATTTCTTAAAGTCTTAATAATTTGCAATTTCGCAAAGTTAAGAAAAAGACAAAACATTTAAAATGTATTTTGTTTTCAGTCAAGTGCAGTTCTGGTCTTTAGAAGGCACTTGGGGCCTCATGTTTACTCCTCTGCAGTTTCTGCTTGGTTTGAATCGGCTATTTATTCTAATTAATTAAACAAAACTTTTTCCACTAAATAAGTTTTCCAATGCCTGAATCGGCTATTTATTGTAATTAATTAAAAAAAAATTCCACTAAATAAGTTTTCCAATGTCAGGCAACTTTTTCAGTTGCCTGAGTTATCAAACAGCTTTGGTCCTCAGTTTTATAGATTATGAGCAAGTGTTCAACTCTGTTGATAGAAGGGCCTTAGCAACGGTCTTATCCTTGTATGGTATTAATTAAAAAATCTTTTTCCACAAAATAAGTTTTTCAAAGAAAAGTAAAGAACTCCATTAAACCAGAAATGAACAAAAATAGAATTAAATAATATACCAAGCATACAACTACCACAAATCAGCATCAGGAAATAAATGAAACCTAAAATAAACAAAAATTAAACTAAATAACAGAGTAAAACTCAAAACGAACAGATAATATGAGTAGGGTTCTAAAACCCTCTGTTTCTAAAAGCCAGAATATAATTATACTTTACTGAAAAAAAATTCAAATGAAATTGCTGAAAAAAATGTACATTGTCAGTTTAATATACATATGCTGATATTTATTCATTAAAATCTTAATTGATTTTGATTTCTTAAAGTTATAAAAATAAAAATATTTAAAAGATTTTTTTGAGTAAAGTACAAATTATATTTATAATATTTATATAAAAAACCTTATATGCCCCAAGGGCATAACTTACAACCCTTGCCCTAACGGCTGTGGAGGGAGTGTCCTCCTCAATGACCTAGTTTCCAAATCTTTAAACTACATTGAACAAAATGGCTATTTCAAAATTTTGATTGGATGTGTTTGGGAACACTTTTGACTATCTGTATAAATATAGGTCTTTTGATTTAATTTCACACCTCCTCAACTATCCATTGAAAAATAAAACGGAATACCATATTCTATCTATAAAATAAAACGGAATACCATATTCGCGACTTGAATGAACATACTGTGTTTTGATTTAGTTTAGCATCCCTCTAAATATTCCTGAATGTTTCACCTTAATACCGTTAGCATCAGTAGAAGTAGTAGTCATAGCAGTAGTAATAGTAACAATAGTAGTAACATGCATATAGTTCATTTTGGTTTGTTCATCACCCCACTCCAAATCCATGAGAGTTTGGGCTTAATACAATAAATCATTTTTAAGATGTTGCTTATCTGCTCTTTGACAACCTGCATGTCCATATCATATTTTTTTATTCGAAACTCCCCTAAACATTCCTAAAAGTTTCACCTTAATACCATTAAAATCAGTAGTAGCAGTAATAGTAGCAACATGCACATAGTGTTTTATGGTTTGATCAAGTCCTTCTCAATATACCCTGAAAATTTCACACCCACATTAAACCGTCCCCCCCACATTAAACTTCCATCTCCTCGTGACTATTCTTTCTCCGTTGCAAAAACTAAAAAGATAGAATCTAAAAATTTCAGTTTCCAAAGTGACATTATTAATTAATCCTATTAAAACGATATTACTATTACACAAAACGATATTATTCAAATCGAATATCATTTATTAAGGAGATCAATCACAAAATTAATGTCCATCTATAGTAATGATTCATAACCATTCATAGTAATGATTAAAACAAAAAAAAGCTTTTTCAAATGAAAGTAAACAGCGACATTAAAAATTCAAGCGATCTGAAATGATCCTGTACATCGAAGGGGGGAGGGGAATCTTACCTCCTCGTAAACATCTTCTATTTCAACCAAAATTTTATTGATTTTATGAAAGGAGTTTAGAGTACAACACCCATAGTCAGTTGATAATTGCAAATATTTACTGACTGTTCAAAACACCGTAACTGAAGGATTGTGTTTTTTGAAGCAAATGTGAAAAACCTAAGTGCTTTCATTCTTGAGGCATTGTGATAAAAACAATTAAACTCTTCATCGTTTTACTATCGTATTAGAACAATCATTTTTGAAAAGTTGGAAAAATTATGACTTTAGCGTAAAGAGCTAAAGGTTGAGAGGATGGTAGCGTCCCTCATGTACGGGATAATTTCTTTCATCTTGGAAAGTATGAAATTTTGTATTTTTGTAGATGGCTGCTGGATACCACTATCCTAGATTTCTCACACTTGTTTAATTTAATGGAATGCCTACAGTTTTCGTCGACACTGTAATCCTTTTAAAGGCGTTCCCCGCCTTTTCTAAAATTATACAAATTTTCTGATGCTAATAAGTTTTAATGGACAAATTTAAAATTATTTTTTTTTATCTAATTTGAATCAGCATGAAGAGCAGATAATTCGATGTGAGTAAAATTATTCAATATGTGAGGGAGGCTCATCCAGGTCCCCAATTGTTTATGCTACAGTTTCAGTACATTACAAAAATTAAAACGTTACTGATAACGTTTAATGAATTGAACTTTGGCGTGAAGAGCAGGTAAGACGTAGGGG
>JAPEVW010000933.1:0-32000 GCA_027921565.1 Artemia sinica
GGAAGTTATGATGTTGGTAGACTCCAGGATAAGAATTTGAGAGACACTTTCCAGGAACAGTTGAATACTAAAAAACTTGAGAGTTTAAAATTTGATAATGTGGAAGATGGTTGGAGTAATTTTAGAAAAATAATTTGTGAAGTTACTGAAGGTGTCTTAGGGAAGAAAGCTAGAACTTCAGCTAAGAATATTAGCGAAAAAGCTTTAGGTTTGATAGAAAGGAGAAAGGACTTGAACAAGAATTACCCTTAGTGATAGATCATATGAAAACAAAAGGAATGTAAAGAAAGTGAAGAAAGCATTAAAATATGAACTAAGGAGGTGTGAAGTGGAGGCCATGGATAAAATCGCCGAGGATCTGGATGATGCAGCTAGACGGCATAATAGTAAAATATTGTACTGGAACGTTAACAAATTGAGAGGGAGTAGTCAAGGCGGACTTGGCCCAGTTAAAGATAGGAATGGGGCCGCAATTAGCGATAAGAAAAAAACTAAAGAGAGATGGGCCGAAAATTTTGAGAATTTCCTTAACCGAGATAGAGTTGAAGAAAGAGATATAGAGGAAAATGAAAAAGTTTTTGGTAGATTGGATGTGAAGCAAGATTTGTTTTGTGAGGAGGAATTAGCGACAGTACTAAAAGGACTAAAAAATAATAAGGCTCCAGGTGCTGATAGGGTGGTAAATGAGTTTCTTAAATATGGTGACTCTGAGGTTAGAAATAAGTAACTGAAGATTATGAATATGATTTTTGAAAAAGGGGAAGTACCTAATGATTTTAGGAAAACCTTAAGTAAGCCACTTTATAAGAAAGGTGATATAAGTGAGTGTGGTAATTACCGAGGGATTAGTCTGGTTTCTGTAGGTAGTAAATTACTTAGTAATATGATACTTTTTAGACTGAGAGATTCCGTAGACAAAGCTTTAAGAGAAGAACAGTGCGGTTTTAGAAAAGGTAGAGGATGTGTCGACCAAATTTTTACTCTTAGGTTAATAATTGAGAAGTGCCTGAGTTTTCAAACACCTTTGGTCCTCAGTTTGTTAGATTATGAGCAAGCGCTCGATTCTGTTGATAGATGAGCTTTAGTAAAGGTTTTATCCTTGTATGGTATACCAGACAAACACATTAAAGTGATTAGTGCTATGTACGAGAATAACACTGCTGCAGTTAAGGTAGGAAATGAGGTTAGCAGGTGGTTTTGTATTAAATCAGGAGTTAAGCAGGGTTGTGTTCTATCCCCCTTTATATGGATTATTTTGATGGACTTTGTCTTAAGGAGCACAGGAAAGGCAATTGGAGACCACGGAATCAAATGGGGAGGAAAAAGTCTCCTGGACTTAGTTTGTGCTGATGATATAAACATCCTAGATGAAAGTGTGAGCAAAATGAATGAAGTTTTAGAGGTTTTGGGAGTTCAGGGTGCTAGAATAGGCTTGAAAATTAATGTTAAGAAGACTAAGTCACTATGGCTAGGAATAAGTGAAGATGAAAAGGTGAAGTTGGGTAATGAAAAGATTGATCAGGTGGACAGCTTCACTTACCTTGGTAGTATTATTAGTAAAGATGGTGGGAGCAGTGAAGATGTCAAAAGTAGAATAGCCAAAGCTTAGGGTGTTTTTTCACAGTTAAAAAAAGTTTGGAAGAATAGGAAGATAAGTCTGCAAAACCAAGATTAGAATATTAGAAGCTACAGTGATGACAGTGGTCAAATATGGCTCTGAAGCATGGGCGCTCCGAAAAGCGGATGAAGATTTGCTAGATGTTTTCCAGAGAAATTGCTTAAGGATTGTTCTGGGTACCCGGCTGACTGACCGTATTTCAAACAATAGGCTATACGAAAAATGTGGTTCAATACCGCTCTCTAGGGCTATAATGAAAGAAAGGTTGAGGTGGCTAGGGCACGTTGTGCGGATGAAGGATGACAGATTGCCGAAGATTATTCTTTTCGGCCAACCGTCTAGGGCTAAACGGAAAGCAGGTCGTCCTCGTCTGGGGTGGGAGGGCGTCATAAAGAAAGATTTAAAGGAAATGGGAACTTTATGGGCGGGTAAAAAAAGGGAGGCTTTGAATAGATTGGGATGGAGGAGGAACGTGCGTAGCTGTGTTGGCCTCAGGCGGCTTGGTGCTGCGATGAGTTGTTAGTAGTAGTAGTAGTAGTATTCCCGTGTATAACCAACTATTTACTTGGCAATTAAAAAGTGTACTCCAATCGCTCTTATATTTTAGGCCGCCGAGAAAGAGAAGAATTTTGCAACAATTTTCGAGCCATGGGCGTCATCCGATGCAAATAAGTCTGAGGCAAGGATAGTCTCTGGTGGCGATTATTTCCGAGACGGGGGGGGGGTTAAGCGGGAGGAAATGACGAGGGGATATCTCCTAGAGGGGGGGAATCACCTACGGGGGGAAATTTACGGGGGGAGTACCGGGGGTGGGGTGGGGGGAATTTTCTCGGGGGGAATCACCGGAACCCTTCAAGCACGTTTTAGAGAGTCAGGAAATAGTTTGAAATAACTTTTACCCTTGTCTGTAACTATTTTCATTTGCGATGCTTAAACAGAAGAAAGAGACTGAAAGAATGTCATCTAGCATATTCACTTTTAACGCAGACCGCAAAAAGAAGAAGAAGAAGAAGAAGAGGAAAAAAAGCAACTTGCAAGTCAATCATTGGTATCTTCAAAGACGTGATGATTCCAAATGATTTATACAACTTCGCACGGCTGCCAAAATCTGCAACCTCCAACATGTTATTAAAGATTCTCAATGCAGTCATTTTTCTTTCCGTATATGTATCGACAGAGCAAAATAAATCAGAGAAACGTCCAACAACTTGCAAAAATCCAGTAAGGTCATGAGTGAGTGATAAAAGTGACGAAATATCATCTTCTGAAAGAGGCTTCAAGCTCAAAGCAGTAGAGTAAGGAACGTGGACAAAATAGTTTTCCTGAATAAGCATATATTTCTTGCACATTGATGTAAATAAGCTTTCCTGGAACAGAAAATAAAATTTAAGCAAAACTAAAAACAATAGAGAATCTTTAATAATAGTAACTCGTCAACGATATTCTAATAAACACAATTCAACAAGTTTAGCAAGTAGGATGGAATTTAATTTTTCATTTCTTGTATTTATTCTTTGATCTTTGATCTATATTTTATAATGAAATATTGTTAAAATAGAGATTGACTTACTACAATCTAAAATAGGTTTTGTCGTTAAAATATTATGGTGTTAATCCTAATTCAAATGGTAACTTTTTGCAATAAATTTTGGCAACAAAAAGTTATTGGTAATAAAGTTTTCAAAAAAATTACAATATCTGGGTGGCTCAAAGTCTAGACGGAGTATTTTTCGTCATTACTCATTCCACTAACTAATAAAATCCTTGTTATTTTTCCGAAATTTAAGCTGAAAGTATTCCTTAATAAATTTCTCGTCAAACTCAAGTGATTTATCTTCTTGTGTTGAGTGATATAGGCCTTAAAACTGTTCCTAAGGTAAAAAACAAGATATTCAAGAACATATTATCGCTTGTACCCTTATATTTTTGTAAATACCAAGCTTGGAAAAAAATTAGGTTAATTTTAGTGACGGTTCCATGTTGTGTACCCCTTTTTCAGCTAAAAGAATACTTTTTATGTTTAGCACAAAAGTTGAACCTATTCACAAAATATGAGGGCGGTTGACAAAAGAATCCGTCAATGATCAGGAAAACTCGATATTCTTTTTTGTACATGCTCACGTGCATCTGATGGGACTATTACAAATATGATTCTTATCTGAAATGAATTTCAAAATTTACTTTCCTTAGCAAACATTTTAGAAAAACATTCACGATCCTAATAAAGAACGAACCTTCGTCAATTATGGCTGGGGTAAAAAAAAACACAGTTTTTGTCAAACATTTTGTTCATATGTTTGCTCCAGTGTTCGGTCCTGTGTCTGTGGCTGCCTTTGCTGCTGTATTCCTTCGCTCCTCCGTTCCAGTATCTTTTTCATTTGTTGTTCCTGAGTTTAATTCATTGATGCTTTTATGTACGACAAGCCTCAATTTTCTCTGATTATTGCATGTAAGTATCAGCTTCTTCAGCTGGGATCATTTTAATTCCAAGCACCTAGCTAATTCCTGAAACTAATGGTACATCAGTGCCACCCGGTATCAGTAGTGCCTCTTTAGTAACAGAAAAGAGTGATTTAATAGGAATCTAGCATAGTTTCATTACATGTCCGTTGCTGTGTTTTTGTTTCTGTGTACCGTCAAGAGTTCCGTCCTGTTTTGTCCCTGTCTTTATTGCAGTATTCCTTTATTCTTGCATCTTTTCCTATTTTTCGCTCTGTGTTCTCTCCTGAGTTTGTTCCTGTGTTGCTTCGTTCTCATGCTCCTGCTTCTTTCCTTTGTTTAATGTATCATTTCCTCTTGTGTTTCAACAACTGTGAGTGGTATGATATCATCCTGGTTGTAGGCTGTTTTTTGTATTCAATAGCGCTTCATATACACAATTTTTTCAAAGTTAATACAAATTTTAATTGTTGTTTCTGTTATGAAGTTAAATTATAGTGTTTCAAGGTTCCATGTTTACTAGTTATGAAACTTACTGAATCCTTAATTTCCCAAATTTGCTTATTTACCTAATACTTGTTTACTTATTTTCTGAGTTTATGTAGTTTACCAAAAATTTACTAACTGAATTTAAAATTTACTGAATGTTGAATATTTTAGATTGATTAGCTTTAAAATTAAAGTTAGATGTTCTAAAATTAAACTGTAAACCCCTCAGTGATGCATCATCTATTATCCACAACAGGAGCACGATTTTCATCATTGCAACAGAACACAGCGCTTAATTCAGCAAGTACTCGAAAAAAAAATCTAGTGCCCGCTCCGGACAACAAAAAAATAAATAAAAAAAATGACAAATTACTGCTAATGCACATCAACATATTCAAACGGCATCAATAAATCTCAATCCTCGATGATTACATTACCCAAATTTGGATGAAAATTATCTTCATTTAGAATGTTCAATATTACAACCGATTAGATATTAACCGATTACAAAGATTAGATATTGCTAATATGCCCTTTTGACAAACTGGATGCACGGATCGTGATTTGATTAAGTTCAAAATCCCCCTACACATTCCCTGGAAGTTTCATCTTCCTACCCTTACTCTCAGTAGCAGTAGTAGTAGTATTAGCAATTTTTGCAATAATAGCAGCGTGAACAGAATAACTTTTGATTAATTCAATATCCCTCTCGAGGCGCCCTGAAAATTTCAAATTAATAAACTAAATCTTTCCTTAAATATTGCTCGTTCATTCTTTTAGCAACCTGAATGCACAAGGTGTGTTTTGATTTAGTTCAACATCCATCCAAATATTTCCAGAAACTTTCGCCTTAATAGCCCCAGCCTCAGTCGAATTAGTAGTCGTAGCAGTAGTAACGTCCACATAGTGCCTTTTGGTTAGTTCAACATCTCCCTCAACATATACCCTAAAAATTTCAACTTAATACCCTAAACCCTTCCAAAGATATTGTTTATTTTGCGTTTTTGACAACCTGCATGTACATAGTGTTTTGATTTAGTTGAAGCTCCTTCTAAACATTCCCCGAAAGTTTTAGTGAATACCACTAGCCTCAGCAGTAGTAGAAGTATGCACACGTTACATTTTGGTTAGTTCAAAATTCACTTGAAGATACCCTAAAAGTTTTAACTTAATCCTCTGAACCTTTCTAAGATATTGCAGGCACATCCTTTTGACACTCCATGGGCTAACAGTGTGTTTTGACTTAATTCAACATCCTATTAAGCATTCCTTAAAAGCTTCACCTTAATACCTTTAGCTGAAATAAAAGCAATAGTCGTAGTAATAGTAGTAGCATTAATAGCAGTCAGCATGCACATAGCACCTTTTGTTTTTATTAACTTCCTTCTTAAAACACACTAAAGTTTCATCTTAATACATTAAATAGTTTCTGGGGTATTGCTGGTACGTCCTTTTGACAACCTGTATGCACATAATGTATTTTGATTTAGTCTCAACTTGACTTAATTGGCTTAAGTCCCGTCCGTCCTCGAAGGTCGTTTTGGGGCCTCCTCTTTAGCCAGTTCATTGGTATGCCTCCTGAAGGTGCTTATGTTATCGGCCAGGCGGAGTTGTGGCAGGTTATAGGGTGAAAAGTTTTCTTTCCATCTCTTCTGGGAGCGATCTCTGGGGCGGGAACCGTTTACTCATCCATCGAAGGCTAGCTTTGGAAGACGAGTACTAGCCATGCATTGAGTATGTCCTAGTCATTTGAGTTGTTGTAATTTTGTTTTATCCAGTATTGTCAGTTTGATATTCCGATTATGGAGAAGCTTGGAGTTGAAGACTCTGTCGTGGTAGGTGATACCAGCGATGCGTCGTAGGGATTTGGTATCAAAGGCAGCTAGGCGACACTGATCGTCTATATTAGGCGTCCAGGATTCACAGGCATAGATGGCAATCGGGATAATGAGGGAGTAGAAAAGTCTCGTTTTGAGGATTGTTGATAAATTCTTATTCCTCCAGATTGGCATTAGGGCTTTAAAACTAGAGTTCGCAAGTGTCAGGCGTCTCTTGATGTCTTAGATTTGGTTTTTATCAGAAGTAAGTAAGCTCCGTAGGTAGGTGAAGTCTTCCACCCACTCAATGATATCTCCATCAAGTCTCAACATTCCCTAAAATTTTCATCTTATTACCCTTAGCGTTAGTATTATTATTAGGACTAATAATACTAGAACTAGTAGTAGTAGCATGCAAGTATTGCCTTTTGCTTAAATCAATAAAAAGCCCAGTAAGCTTCAACTTTATAATCCAAGTCGTTCCTAGGCTATTGCTGATGCACCATTTTGACGACCTGCACGCACACAGTGTGTTTTCATTCAGTTCAACTTCACCCTGAATGTTCCTTGAAATTTTGACCTTCACCTCAGACTAATGGTAGTTGCAGTCACAATAGTAGCAGCATTAGCAGTAGCAGAATTATCAGTAGTAGCAGCATTCACATATTGCCTTTCGGTAAGTTGAACATACCTTTCATCATGCCCTATAAGTTTTAACTTAATACCATAAGCCGTTACTGTGATATTGCTGATACACTCTTTTGATAACTTGTCTGAACACAGTGTGTTTTGAATTAGTTCAACTTCCCCCTCAAAATTTCTTAAAATGTCCATCTTAATAATTTTAGCCTTGGTAGTAGTCACAATAGAAATAACAGTAGCAGTAGTTGTAATGGTAGTATTAGCAGTAGCTTGCACTTATTGCCTTTTCTTCAAATTCGTATTCGTTTAATCAAATAGCTTTCGTAGCAAACAAAACAGAACGCTAAATTATGCTATTTTTACAGTCATTTAAGAGAAAAAAACTTATTTAATAAACTGACAAAATATGGTACGAAGTAATTTGCAAATCTGTTCGTTCGGCACTTGACGGATTGTAGTCTGTTCTGATGCCTGGTGAGTTTGGGGGTCGGTGCGGTTGGAGGAAAAATTGAGCGATGTTTCGCGTTTGACATGAGTGATTTCCCGAATCTCATTATCAAATCGTGTCTTCGGCGAACAAAATGGGCAAACTCATAAACCACAAGGGCATGCTCGTAACTCTCATACCTGGGTCCAAGAATTATTTTAGTAGCACGTTTTTGAATATCTTCTAGTTCCTCTGACATGTAGGCAGTGTTTTGTGCCTGGGGACCCCAGACAGGACAACAATATGCAAGGATTGGCCTGATGTATGTCGTGTAAGCCAGTAAGAGCTTACGATCTGAGAAACCAAGCCTTCGCATACTCGTTAGACTTTGGATTGAGTAGTGTCCTTTGCGGACGATATTGTCTACGTGCAGTTTAAACAAGCAATCGCTTGTAAAAGTCACGCCTAGTATTGTCGCGGACGAAACAGTTGGAAAGGGAACATCTGGTATTGTAATATCTCGTTTGAGCGGGTTGAAGCGTAGAACTTTCGATTTCTGCTCGTTTAGTTGCAGGCTATTAGATTTACACTGGTTAACGAAGTCCAAAAAAAGTGTTGGTTCGAACTGCTGTTTTGCCACTGCGTTTTCTACTATGTATTTGAGAAGCGAAGACATGTCGTCAATGAACTTGAAACGCTCCTCAAATTCTACAAGGATTTTATTGATGACTGCAAGGAATAAAAGGGCAGCTAGTTTCGTTCCTTGGGGACAGCCACAAGTAAGTTCGGTCCACTCAGAGTGGATATCATCGGCAAATAACGGATATACCGATTGCCGTCGCCCTCGCAGAAAATATCTCACTAATAGCAGCAAGTTTTCTCCAGCTCCCATCTCTTTTAGATTTGTCAGTGCAATGAGGTGCTCTATAAGGTCGAATGCTTTCCTGTAGTCTGCCAAAAGTAAATCGATAACACTGTTTGGGCTGTCCAGCCACTCAACTATCAAATGTACATGATCCGCACTGCCCTTCATCATTCCCCGAAATTTCCAACTTAATACCCTACCCTAAACCATTCCTGAGATACACGCTTTTGACGATCTACATGCATAGAGTGTGTTTTCATTTAGTTCAACATTCTACTCAATATCCCTGAAAGCTTCACCTGAATGCCCTTAGCCTTTTTGGCCACCAAAAGTCGAACTCTAGGCTTAGTAGAAGTCACAATAGTTGCAGTAGAACCAGTGGCAGTAGCAGCATTAGCAATAGTAGTAACCTTAGTATTAGCAGCAATAGCAGTATGTGCATTGTCTTTTGGTCAGTTGAACACCCCCCCCTAATCATGCACTAGAAGTTTCAACTTAATGCACCAAGCCGTTCATAAAATATTGCTGATATACCCTTTTGACAACAGTTATGCACATAGTGTGTTTTGATTTGGTAGTAGAAGTAACATGCACATAATGCCTTTTTTGTCGATTGATCATCTCTCCATCATGGAAGTTCCATCTGAACACCCTAAGCCATTTCTGATATGGTACTCTTTTGACAACTTGCATACACACAGTGTGTTTTGATTTAGTTCAACTCTCCCTCAAAATTTCTGAAACCTTCACCTTGATTTCATTAGCAGTAGTCGTAAAAGAAGTGATAATTGTAGCAGTAGTAGTAGCATGCACATATGGCATTTTGGTCAACTGATCACCCCCTTCTCATAACTTCCAACTTACACAACTCCCACTTTCCTGATAACACATACTATATGTAAATAATGGGCGGATTGCATAACTTACAATCTTTGTTCCGAGGGCTTTGCGAGAGTTGACATCCCCAGAGGCGTAGTTGTTGTACCTTTCAACTATGTTGAATAAAATGGGTACCGCTGGGAAAATGGCTATTTAATAAATTTGGAGAAAAAGTACAAGGGAAGGGGGGCTTCTTCCCCTCCAATCACTTTTGACTCTTGAAAAGAACATTAGAACTTTGATTTCCGATCAAATGAGCCCCTTCTGAAGTTTCTACAACAAATCTTTTCATACAAAGTGCATTCGTTGCTTTGTTTGTGCCTGTGTTCCCTCGTCCATGTATTCTTGTGTTTGCTCCAGTGCACGGTCCTATCTTTGTCTTTAATGCTGTAAACCTTTGCTCATTCATTCTTTTGTCTTCTCCTGTTTTTTGTTTCTGTGATCTTTCCGGAGTCCGTTTCTTTGCTTCTTCCTTCTTGCGTTGCTTTGCTCAAAGAAGTACAGAAAAATGTACACAAAGTACACGCATGCTGCAGTAGTCCGACAATAGAAATTATTATTTTTCTGAAGTGCGACCAGCTATGATGGAATTCCTTTTAAAAATGGAGAGAATGAGCTTGAATCTCTTGAAATGATGACATAAGCTTGCGGACACCATGTTCATAAAAGAACATGGTTCCTAAAGTGACGGGTAAGCTTCAGAGATGGCAGGATCACAACTAAGGATGATGTGCGTTTGTGGCTACTATCCACTGTCTGTAACATTTTTTGTAATGGAAAATGAAAAGCCTAGCAGGTCAAATTATTACTTCACGGTCAGACATGCATCAGAGGTTACCGGAATCAACAAGAAGCGATACATTTTCATCCTCTTGCAAGAACTGGGATGTCAAATCACTGTACCAAGATCCTTCCCAAAAAATTGTCTGTTGAACAACAGAAAAATATTTTTGTGTGTCTATAGATGGGTCAGAAACTTCAGGTATATTTCAAACCGTCAAAAATGTGGAACAGAAGACGAAACTTGAATTTAAGAGCACAAATCTGAAACCAAGAAGCAGAACCTGGGTGTCAAAACTGAGAATCCAGGCCATGTTGATAGTGTTTTTGGTTACACTTGCTAGGGATTGTTAGAATCAGACAGTTAGTTCTACTTACCATCCCAAAGTAGTGTATCGTCTTAATGAAGGAGGTAATAGAAGGATTTAATTCAACATTCCCGTAGCATTCCTTAAAGTCAACTTCTTACCCTTAACCGTTCCAAAGATATTAGAGATACGTCCGTTTGACAACCTGGATGCATATAGTGTCTTTGTCTTTTAATTTGAGATCCCTTAATTTAATCTGTAAATACAGATAATATACTCTCTCAGTTATAATTCGCACTAAAAGATGATTAAGTTAAAACGCATCAGTTTCGTCAATCCGAAAACTCTGTACACGTTTTGGCAGCCATCTGTTATCTATGATGTCATTTATCCATTTTTAAAATCGCTACATTTTCGTCCGTCAGCGACATTTTTTTCGTCTTCCTGCGGGAGAAAATAAAAGAAGCTTTCAGTATTGATCGCGGCAGCAGAATATCAATGGGATCATTTCTAACACGACCAGTCACTGGACACCACAAATATAATTTCTTTCTTGTGATTTAGGCATATTATATGAATTGCAAAAAAAATACTGAGCAGAGAATTACTGTCTCTGATCATATATGACTACCGTAGTTGAACATGTAAAACACTTCAAAATATAGAATAGTCACCCGAAACATTTCAACATTGCCAACACTGGAAATTTCAAAGTTTTAGATTTAAATGAGGACTTTCATAGGCATCTCATTATTATATTTGTTTGCGTTAATCAGTAATGGTAGTGTTGAAATGCTGAAGTTTACAAAATTGACAGAACTGCAAATAAATGCATACAAACAATGCAAATCCTGTGAAACCTGTAATAAAACGAGGAATACAAGCTTTCACTGTGATAATGATGACGATTGCTTTTGTTTAATTACTGAAAAAATACCCCGTAACTGGGACGAAGCCTCGGCATTATGTAAAAAGAATCCACCAGGCACAAGAATTTCAGTACTCTATAAGTCTAATCGCCATCATATTCTTTCAAAAATCCTTAAACAAGATAGCGTTGAACACTCCTGGATTGGACTTTCGATAAAAGAATCTACGGAAGACAGTTATGCTGTCTCTACCCATATATGGGATGATGGCCAAATACTCAATCCTGTAGAATCTTACCATCAATTTTATGATGACAGTACACTCGATCCTATGGAATCACACCTTAGGAAATGTTTGTATATGAAAAACAATGGAAAATATGACGAGTCAGATTGTGATGTCCTTAAGCACTTTAGCTGCATTGTTCCACTTGGTTCTCGAAAGGCTATTAAATTTTTGGAGCATGGGGAACCACTACCCCTTCCTGATATGATCAATTGTAATAAGTAAAACCTTTCAAGAAGAGCTTTGTAATGACCATTGTGCCTGCTTAGTATTAGAAAACTTTCCAATGACATGGGAGGAAGCTGCAAATAAGAGTTGTATTTCAAAGATTTCCCAAAAAAAACTCATCGAGCTAAACAAAGAGCTTTATCCAGAATTTTTGAAGTTCATAAACAGAGTTACTAAAGATAACAAGAATCTCGAGGTTTGGACTGGCTTAACAAAAGAAACGAATGAAACTGAATGGTATTGGCTAAATGAACAGAAAGAAAGAAAACGGTTTGATGTCCCCAAAGCTTGGTGGGATGAAGGTGAACCGAAAGACTATAGGACTAAAACGGCAGTTTCAATAACGCAGGATGGGAAGCTAAGAACTTGGCCTCACAATGGAAAAGAATTACCATTTGTGTGTCAGATACTTTGCAGAAAAACAAAATATGACAGTTGTAGGAAGCTAATTTCTGCCCCAAATTCAGAAGCAACTACGATAGAAACGACTACAACAGAAACCCCTAAATTATCAATTAGTATAGATATAATGGACCCTAAACAACTCAACCTGTGTGAAAATGAAGAGATTCAAAGTCATAACTGCACTGGTAATAATCAAATGTGTAAATGCACGACTTACATTGAAGAATATACTGATTGGAACACTTCGGAAAATCTCTGCAAAAGGATCAATTCGAGAGCGACTCTCCTTTCTTTAGATAAAAGCCGCATGGATGATTTTTTTTATCAAATATCTCACAAGGAAAGAGCTATAAAGATGGACTTTTGGATTGGTTTAACTAAAAGAGAAAATGAAAAATGGAAATGGTTAGATGGTTCTCTGTTTAAAGAGACAGATATTCAATGGATATCAGATCCATCATCAAATGAAGAAACTACCCTTTGTGCTGCGTTAAGATGGGACACGGCGATTTCTCCTAAAAACCAAAATTCTGCTACATTAGTTGAAATGTCTTGCAATTTCAATGGTCTACCAGCATTGTGTGACTTCATGCTTAAGGATAGTAAAATATATAGAAAGGATTTGCTAAACCTTCTAAAAATCGGATTGAACAAAACCAGTGGTTATCAGGAAGATAAACAACAGTTACCCAGTGAAAATATAGGTCGTCCCAACGAATTATATGAGGCTCAAGAATTTACGGACACGTACCTCCATTTCTCGAAACTAAAAAAAAGCTTTGAATTTAACAATCACAGGAGGTATGATTCTTAACGATATTAATGCAACTAAGAATGAAATAGCAGACAAAATAAAAAACATTACTACAGAACTTCAAAACGTCCTAGAGCAGTACCCTGCTCTTGTAAGCCAATTCGAAAACTCGACTGAAAAGAACACAACTGAAATAGGTAATATTGTAAAACTTGCATTACCACTTCTTCGTCGGTTAGACTTTTTAAGAAAAACCAGAGATAACTACAACGATGAAGCCTTTATTCCGTCAAACATTCAAGGGGAATTAGAATTGGTAAAGTAAAATATAACAATCAATGGACAACAATATTGGCCATGGTAGCAATGTTGATTGCTACATTAATTATAATTGTCATTGGAGTTTGTCATTAATTATATATTAATCATAGTTGTCATTGTAGTTGTCATTAATTATAATTGTCATCTCCTCGCATTGCTGCGAGGAGATGATCATGAATGACGCAATGTTAAATAATAGAGGCGAATGGTAGGCAAAATGGAAAAAAGAAAAACAAGTTTGGCAGCAGATGATATGCATAGGACGAGAAACGAAAAACAAGTTTAGCACAGTAAAATACATCATAAATTTATCCTTTACAAAAACTTATGTATGTAACATTAGTTTACCAATTCAAACACATAAAGATGTTAAAGAAAAACAATAATCATAGATTTGCTTGCTGTACAACTCAAGTCTGAGTCTAAGTGAATAGCTACTATTCTAATAGTTAACTTTGCTGCTTTGGGGCTGCAACGTTAGGTCTCAATTTGGAACCGAGCTTCGTTCAGTACCAGGCACTCGAAGGCGTGTATATATGTGATTCTCGAATTACGCATAAGAATAATTACCCTATTATTATTTCGTTTTAAGTAATGGGGTGGGAAATTAGTAATTTCAACTGAATTAAGAAATCCTGGCGTGAACTCGAATCCCCTTTCTTGTTTATTCTTTTCATAATCATGACTTTTACTGGATTTGTATTCTCTCGGTAGTCTCAACATTAATTTTGCTTACTTCTTTTTCGACCGCCGCTAAAACAACATTCCACTGTAATTTTGAATATTTTTCGAATACTTCTTATTCGATTGCTCATGCTCGATGTCGTATGTCTTCTAATCACAGACTTTGTTATCTATCATTTTCATTTACGATTCGTCGTGATTCTAGCTGTTGCTCTTCTTCTAGCCGCACACTTCTTTCTGCATTGTTTTCGTCTGCGATTCATTGTGGTGCTCGTTGTCACAAGTTTTTCATGTATAAAGTTTCAGTATATAGTGCTTTCGTTTACTTTTGGTTGCGATTCGTCGTGATTCTCACTTTTGCTTCTCTTTGAAACGTACATTTTCTTGCGCATCATTTTCCTTTGGAATTTGGTGTGATTCTCGCTGTCGCTTGTCTTCTAACTGCAGACTTCGTTGTGCATCTTTTTTATTTGCGTTTCGTTGTGAAGGTTGATGTTGCATGTCTTCTAAACACAGATTTCTTTCGCAATTCGAAGTGATTCTTGCTCTCACTTGTTCCTTCAGTACATTGTAATTTTGTTGTGTTTTCCGCTGTTGCTTTTCCTCGAACTGCAGATTTCGCTGCACATAGTTTTCGTTTGCGATTCATAGTGATGCTCGTTGCTGCAAGTTTAAGCACAAATTTTGTTGCGCGTCATTTTCGCTTGCGACTTTTTGTGATTTTCACTGTTGCTTGTCTTCTAGCAACCGATGTATTGAGCACCATTTTAGTTTGTGATTCGTTATGATACTCACTGTCGCATGTCTTCTAACCTTAAATTTCATTGTGCTTCATTTTTGTTCATCATTATCTCAGACACACTTTTTCCATGCCTTTTGCTTTAGCTGTTCGGATTCATTCACTATCATGTATAATTTCGCATGACATCATCGTTACCCAAAAACCTCTTTTCCAGCTTTCGGATTCGGATGATTTTACGTTTCAGATTCCCGTCTGTGTAGCCCATTAGCAAGCGGGCGAAGTCGTAGAAAAATCTAAGCTAAGTAATTTAGAAACTGCAGAAGTAGCAGTACAATTCGACCATATAAGCAACAATATCCAAATAAATTACCTTTATTTGCTACTTTTTCTTCAGGAAAATGGAGGGCTCATCAGTGAATATATACAACGTTAAAGGGTCCCAATGACTTCTAATTAAAACTTGCGTATTTTAGGGCACTGTCGTAGGTTAGTACTGGGAATTGTGTGTCACAGCTTCTTGCCGTCGAACACTGCGACAGAGTTGTTCTTCTAATCGCAAGTTTTATTGTACCTCATCTTCTTTTGTATTTTGTTGTGATGCTCGTTTTTGGATGTCTTCTAACCACCGATTACGCTATGCGTCATTTCCGTTTGCAATTCGTTGTTATGCTCGTGGTGGGAATGGAAAAACAATTTTCCGTTTTTCAGGTCGTTCTCCAGGCATTTCTTGTTAAAATTATTTCATGTTTATAAGCGTTTTTACGAACGAGCGGAATTAAACAATAGCTTATGTTCATCTTGAAATTGTTTCAGCCTACTTAATTTTTCTGTGAATTTGACCATCACTTTAAAAACGAAAATTTTATACTTAAAAAAAAAACATGGCTGCCGTTCAACTCTGGGACGGCGTTGTTCTTCCAATCGCAAATTTTGTTGTTTATATGAAAGTTACTTTTTAAATGGATATGACTATGACGCGATTATCATGAGAAATATTTTCCTAAAATTAAGAGTCCAAACAAATTTTCTGTAAGCCGTGACCTATCTAGATCGTTTTTTTTTTCTCAGGCCAGATAATATTAGCATGAAAAATTTTAGAAATATTTATCAACCCTTTTCGAGAAAAAATAAATATGTAAATACATACAATAATTACTCACTTAAACAAAGTAGATAGAAATATGTAAGTAAAATACAAACAACCAAAAGCTTACTTAGTTGGTGTTAAAAGCTCTGATGATCCTGAATCTCTATCAACATACCAACACTCCAAGCTACACAACGGTTGATATATGCAACCTAGTAAAGAACGAACCATTTTTATTTTTTTTTTTTTTTTTTACAAAAAAAACGTTAAGTGAGAACAAAGTTTCATGTGAAACTGGTTCAGGAGTGGTAACTACGATTTCGATTAATCTCAACAGTAAAAGTTTATTACGAAAACAGATGTATGGAAATTTAAAAAAAAAATGCCAAAAAACCATTCACATTGCCAATCACATTTTTGTATGACTAACAATAATATGTCCTCTTTTTTTCTTTGCCACTGAACGGGAACTGGAAGAACATAGCGAGCTGTGTAAGGGTTCATTTGAAAGTAAGTTGTTATATATTCATGCTTGTTTTTTTTTGTTTTTTTTTGCAACAAGACGTTTTGGATTCTATGGCCGTACTGGTTTAATGATGGAGTTCGAATAAGGTCAACTTACCTTGTACCCATCACTTATCAAGCATGCAATATTGGAGTCCTTGAGAGTTTGCTGAGTCATCCTGTCATCTTAGTCAGTCCTGTCATCATCGATTTTTGTTTTGGATTCTATGGCTTAATGGGTGGTGTTCGAATAAGGTCAACTTACCTTGTACCCATCACTTATCAAGAATGCAATAAGAATGCAAAATCCGATCGTGTAACTTAAGTCGTCAAATCTTCTGACTAATTTTTCCGTCCATCAAATGTGAGGTTTAATTTTTATTTATTTTTATAGTTTTTTTATTTATTTTTTTATACAATTTTTTTTTAGAACACCCTTCTATCTTCGAACGAACAATATACAGTGCTCGTTAAGCAAAAACAGAATATTTCAAATAAAATACAATTGCTTACTTCATGTATAAGATGACGAATGACGTCATACATCGCCAATTATAACCATAAATGAAGTCTATTAAAACTTCAACCATGATTTATAAAACAATGTGATGTCATAAGTAATGATATCACGTACTAACATAAGAGTTAAGTCACCTCATTAGTAAAACACTTATAAACATGTGGTAGCACATCTGTTATTAACGACCTCATTCGTTCTTTACTAGGTTCCAGCGAAGAATAATCTGAAGGTTTTTCCTGTGTGTGATATACACAAAGACCTCGCTTTAAATAGATTTGTGTTTTGATTTAGTTCAACATTCCTAGAAAGCTTTATCTTAATACCCTTAACCCTTTTGAGAACATATGATCAAACATTCTTCCTCCCCCTTATTCAAAAAAAAAATCCTATGTGTTGACAGTTTGCAAATTTCGTAACTTACAGCCCCTGCCCCAAGAGCTATGGGAAGTCATTTTATATCAAGAGGCATAGTTCTTGGACCTATCATCAACTATGCTGAACCAAATGGCTATTTTAAATTAGATCGGATGTCTTAGGGGGGGGGGGGAGTGCAGCTAATGAGAGGCAGTGGGGGGGGGGGGTTACGATATTAGGAATGGGACTGTTCGACCAATGAAAGAAAAATCGGAAGCATTTACAAACGCAAATGCTGCACCTAAAAAGAAAAAAGTTCTCATAGGTTATTATCAAAGATTCATACCAAACTTTGAAACGATTGCAAAATCACTAATAGACTTTATTAAAAAGGTAGCGGTAAACCCCGTAAACTGGAAAGAAAAAGAGCAAGTTACATATAATGCGTTGAAAAGAGCGCTTAATGGAAACAAAATGCTGGGAAATTCGGATTTTTCATTACAATTCCTAATACAAACCGACAGTTCAGATTAAAGACTTATCCATAACTATTTCAAGAGTACAGTGACGCAGAACACCCCAATCATTCATGTTTCAAGAAATAAACCATAGCAAAATCGAAAAAAAATGCTTAGTATACACGGTTAAGAAAGTAGATTATTATATTTATGGACGAAAATTTAAGATAATCACGGATCACAACCCTTTGCGTTGCCTAAAGATAATAAAACCGGATAACCAGTGACTTTCTAGATGGGCCCTTTGTCTCCAAGAATATTACTTGAAAATACAAACTAAACAACGGTAGGGAGAATGAGAATACCCATGGCATGTCCCAATTATGAAAAAAACCAACAGGAGAGGGGAAAGAATGAAAAAATAAAAATAAGTACGCGTAATTAATTCCTTCTATTTGATAGATGGCACTTTTTGGACAAAGAGACTACCGGCGAAAAAAGAAGTGACGGAGGCCCTTGCAATAAATAATATTAATTCCATCAAGCGTTGTACGAAGCCAGAGAGTACCCCGCTGGTTACAGATAAACATAAGCGACCGGCGGTAATGCCTGACCGGATAGCAATGAAGGGAGGGGGGGCATTATAGGCTTTATTCCAGGAATTGAGGTAGCTGGTAGATTTTCCCACCAGAGGGGAGGCTACTAGAACTGATAAAGCGCCTCCACCGAAGCCACGACCAAATAGCGCTTAATGAAATGTATCAACAGTTGAAAAAAGTTTGTGCATGTTCGTGGTCTATATGAAACCATTAAAAAATCGGTGGATGTGTGCAACTATGTGGCGTGGAAGGAAGAAGCCCTTCGCAAACGCCAGTTGCCGTCCAACCATAAGTACAGAGGTACAGCAAGGGCCCACACCTTGACCCCAGTCCCTGGTAGAACCAAATCCCTTCATCCGTGGCATCACCCTCAACCATAAGTTTGAGAGGATAAGAGGCTAGGCCGACTGTACATCCCTATTGAATCTGAACTACCCAGTTTTGCATATCAGATCCCCAAAAGATTGCAGGGTCAGGTCCACTTGCCCCTACTTCGAATATCGTCATCCCCACACACACACCAAAACATCTGCCATCCCCTTAAACCTTATCATACCCCTATACACAAGTATCTTGAAAAGAATTTATTTTTTTTATCAAAATCAATTTGGTTTCAGAAAAGGTTATTCTAGTGAGCATGCAATGTTGTTTTTTTGACTACATATGTTAATGATGCATTAGATAATAACCTTAAAGTTGCATCAATTTTTCTGGATATTGCGAAAGCGTTCGACACTGTATCTTATGATATTTTGTTAATGAAGTTAGAAAATTGTGGTATTAGGGGAAATGCTTTGAAGTTGTTAGAATCATTCTTAAATTCAAGGTCAATGTTTGTGGAGGTTAATGATGCACGTTCTGACAGTAGATTTATAAATTGTGGAGTTCCCCAGGGATCACCCCTAGGCCCACTTTTGTTTTCTATTTATATAAATGATTTGTCAAGTGCAGTTGATGGGTTGTATACTATTATTAAACCTCCTCTAGAGGCACTTAAACCTAGTAAAGCCCTAGTTATGTTTGCTGACGACACGAAATTAACCGTATGTGGTAGGACTGAGAATGAATTGATGTCGCAATTACGAGAAGGTTTTAAGAATATAGAAAGGTGGATGAGAAGTAATAGGTTAAAACTTAATTGTAATAAGTCTAGTTTATTGATATATAGCAGATCTCCAAGTTATTACCCATGGGTGAATAAATTAAGTAATGGTACATCAATGATTCCACGAAAGAGGAGTGTTAGATATATTTGGGGATTATTATTGATGAAACTTTAAGTTTTGTAGATCATATTGATTGTGTGTCTATGAAACTTGCACGTAATGTTGGAATTATGCGTAAACTGAAAAATTTTCTCCCAACTAGTATATTAAGATTATTGTATTTTTCAATTGTACATCCATATCTATTATATTGTTCTTTAGTATGGTCGTCTACTTTTGGAACGCATCTTCTGCCCCTGCGTGTACTACAAAATTCGGCAATAAGGCTTTTGATTGGTAAGGATAATAGAGGATCATCTGTTCGTAATGAGTTTATGACGCTGAAGATTCTACCGGTATCGGGTCTTTTTAAATTTTATAAAACACAGTTCATGTTTAAGTATCTTTATGGTAGTGTTCCTGTTTGTTTTAAGGGAATGTTTGTGAGTGGGGGTGATGTTCATGAGTATGAACTAGAAATTTGGAAGAATTTCGAAGACCGATTCCGCAAGCGACAAGATCATTTTTTTTCTATCCGTCATGCCGGTCCAATTGTTTTAGGCGGTCCGAGTGCTTGGAATAGTTTACCAGTGGAACTTAAATGTGTGGATGACCTGCTGCTGTTCCGTAGTTTATTGAGATCGTATTGTTTAGTAATTTATTATTTTTAATGAATTGGCTAAAAAGGGGGGGGGGGGGGGGATCCAAAGTACGTGATTATTGTCGAGTGGCTCCGTATAGTATGTTAGTACTAGTTTTTGAGTTGGAGGGCAGAACTTGTATTTGTATTCATATTAATTGAAAGGAGTTATTATTTTGGATCTTATTTTGTTATTATGATTTTTTATGCGTCTAGAAGGGATTACCCCCGCACAAGCTTGCTTCTGGGGGTATTTTGTTTGTTTGTTTTTTATGTATATAGTAAAATAAATCCCAGTTATAAATTGAAATTGAAATTGAAATTGACACTCCCGCGATAGGAATAATCCAAAACAACTGCTATCTAACCAAGGATATTCCTCTGGGGTTGTCCACCAACGTATACAGCCTCCAGGCGGGAATAGGCCATCAATGCGGAAATCTGGTATCTCGCGCCATCGATATACGGTACAGAAAAGAAACAATAAAACCGCAACTCCCCGCACCAGCGGGGAGTGATATCCTTGATATTGATATCCCGGGGGGAATATCCTTGAGTGATATCCCGGGGGGGAATATCCTTGATATTTTCGTCAACAGTCGTGAAGGTTCAGACAGTGACGTTCTAGAATTGTTACCAAGAGTGGAGGAGGTAAAAATGTTATCAACTATGATTGAAAAAGTATTTACAGCGAAATAACTAGGAAGTGAATTTTTTTTTTGATTGTTTTTGGTTCGTTTTCCTCAATTAGCCGATTCATGAATTTCTGTACTTTTGTCACATACATTTTGTTACATCCAACCTATGACACATTTATCCTACCCCATACTACCCAGCAAGACAGAAACCCCGTACCACATGTTCACCTAGAAGAGGGAAATAGTGTTAGAGGAGGAACAGATCAACCCAAAGAAGAAGATGGACTCAAATATTTAAAAATCTGGTTTAATGAAGTTTAAAGTTTTTCTGTGAAGTAAAGTTTCAGTTTTTTCCCTTTCTTTTGACTTGTGAGTTTACAGCCAGTATAGCGTGGAGGCGGCCATTTAACTTAGGATGAAGGTATTGGACCCTTTGTCCCAATTATAAGACAAAGGCCCTTTTCGAAAGTTAAATCCATCCTGGCTTTGGGACCCTTCGTTTCATCCCAGCCCCGCCTTCCCTCAAATGTTTTGATTTTCCTTTCCAGCTCATTTTGGTAATTCTTCGCGTACCCATTGCCATTAAGGCTCGCTAATTAGCAGTAATTTAATATAGGCAGACTGGCTATGACTCATCAGCCAGCCAGACGCAGGGTCTTATGATTAAAGTCGATAGGGTCGCGGACCCTGTTCGGAGCCACTGATTCGGCGCACAGAGGGCAACGCATCGTCCCCCTTTGATTTTACTGATTAGCCGAACTTTCACAGGTGCTTTCTCGTGCTTTTTTATATGCTTAGTAGAGAACTTGTTATTCAGTTCTGGTATAGCCATTTGAGATGTCTTTCACAAGCGAAAGTGGGTTTTGAATTAATTTCGAGAATAAGAGAAGCGGTCGTTAGAAACGGATCATTTGCTTCGCCGCTGACTCCAACTGCGGGCGTCGGGGATTAGTAGTGGCGCGATAATATGAAAGATTTGAGTTGTTATTGAAGATATCACTAAAGACGCAATCTGTCTAGATTGTATTATCAAGATAGAAACGGAGGACTGTTCAGTATCTCCTCGTCCAGCAATCTAGCCGTAACAACCACGGGCTTGTGACACCGTGGGCTAAATACTGCGGAACTAACTCCCCATAGATAATAGGCTGCATTTGTAGCAGCCGTACCGGCTTTAGCTGTGGGAACCACAACAGCACAATATTCTATAGATGTAGCGTAACATTCCTGTTCCATCACTCGTGATAGAAGCACGCCGTGAGGTAGTCACCTAGCAGTCGGGAGGTGAGCTGTTACTAAATATTTACCTAGTTACGCTTATTCACCCCTCCCTCCTTTGTTAATTCGTGGGATATTTTCAAAATCATTGACTTCAGCTCGACATGGCTCGTTTCCTTTCCCGAATTAATTTTTACTTTATAGTGGCTTTTTATCAGTGGAATCAACAAAACCAAGTCTCACACAAATATGGCATTGATATTTTAACCCATAGAGCCTTAATTACTTGAAGGTATCTTATAATCTCAAAATTAAATTACTATTATAGACCGGATTAGGAGTATTTACATCTGGATTTCTTACATGGATTAATATTCGGAATAGTTGATTGATAGGTCATATTGCTCTTTATTCTGATGATCCAGTTAAAAATCCTGAAAGATTGAATTCATTAGCCAAAGAGCCTCTCATCTTAATATCATTTTCCCAGACCACCCCCTCCCCCTTCGCCAAGAGGCTGGCATTTGTGCACCTATACTGAAAGAAACAAAGGGAGAGAGAAAGAGAGAGAGAGAGAGAGAGAGAGAGAGAGGAGAGAGAGAGAGAGAGAGAGAGAGAGAGAGAGAGAGAGAGAGAGAGAGGGAGAGAGAGAAAGAGAGAGGGGGGAGGGAAGGAGGGAGAGAGAGAGAGAGGGGGGAGAGAGGAGAGAGAGAGATAGAGAGAGAGAGAGAGAGAGAGAGAGAGAGAGAGAGATTTGAGAGAGAGAGAGAGAGAGAGAGATTCCTACTTACCACTACAGGAATAACTTTTGAGTAATATAGCACTGCGATATCATAAAGAATTTCGACAATCGTTTTCAAGTAAATTTGCCAAACATTTTCAGAATCATTGTCAACCGCAACATCAAAAATCGTATCAATCTGCTCACTGTTGTAATCATACTGTATTTTTTTCAGTAGCATGTCAGAAACTGCAAGGAATACCGGCTCAAACCTAAATAGACAAAGTGTACAAATCACCATGTTACAGAGTTCTCCCCAATTGTTCTTTTATAGGCTTTTTGAGAATGAAGTATAACTGGCTATTTAAATTCCATGTTTCCGTGCAGAGCCATACGTAACTGGCCTATAAACTTTAGAAAGGGAATCTCATTTTATATCAGACAAGAAACTTAAGTCTATGCGTTTAAGAATTTTGAAAAAATATAATCAAAATTGAAGCTATTGGGGTTAGTACAAGGTATTTTGAATCTTGTGAACTAAGAGAAAAACTTGGCAAAAAAGAAATCGAAAAAAAAAAAGAAGAAAAATTGACTGGTACAAAAATAATTTCCAGAAAGTTGAACTTTACGCCCAAACAATCCACTTACACATGTTCATTGTGTTATTTACAAAAATGAAGAATCTAAAGTAATATATGTGCATGAATGGACATACGAAAATACATTATTTGCATTTTAAAGACAAATTTTTTTTTTAGTATGATCCCCCCCCCCCCGGCAATTCCTAGAAATACATAGTAAAGCTAGGTTTTATAAGAATCGAATTTCACTTCAACAGCTATATTTCCTATCAGGCAATAAAATGAAATGTCTTGATGTGGGCAAGTATTCTTTTCGAAGTTTGCTTTTTAAAATCAGAATTATAAATGAGTTCTAGGAAAATCATTGGAGCAATAGAGATGGCAATGATGAAGCCTGCATGTTTACAGGGTAAAAAAATAACATTACCTGCTACATTAGGGCAACAGAACCCGACAACGTTTACAGAAGAAAATAAGAAACACATTTCCTGCTACTGCGGTACCTCCGCTCCAATGATAAAAATGTAAAATCATCAGAATCAAACATTTATTTTTACTAGAATATATCGAAGACCGCTGTACCTTATATAGAGGTAGATACTATCCTGTCTTCTATTTTACTTTCTAATTTTCAAAGGGTGTTAGAGATAGCAAGCGATTCTAGACTTTAGATGCCTTCGGGTCCCAAAACTAGCAAGTAACTATCCCAAATTTAGACCCTAAGTAGTGCCGACCAGGGTAAAAAGAAAGTATTCTAATTCCAAAAGTAACGATTTGTTAACTAAAAATAGATTAGTTGAAATTAATAATTTTGGAAATTCCTTGAAACAATGTTTCAGTAACAATGTTATGATTAAGCAACGGAAAAGCCCAAGATGACAAGGGGACAAGGTCTACGCAAGATAATTAGCGATTCCGCAGATAGAAAAACCCTAAATATTTAGAGTATTCTAGGTAATTCCATTCGGTGTTAAGAATTAATAACGATAATCCTTTATCACATGCATGGTGAATATCCCCTATAAAAAAGAGTTCAGCAAAAAACAAGTCTTACAATTTGTTGGAAATTTAAAAAATCAAATCATGCAATCTGCATATAAATTGAACAACCAGATCTGATATTCTAGTGAAATGAATAAATTTTAGATTTTTCTTTTTGTTTAAATAGGATGCGACAGTTAGTTTATAAATCAATATTGAGAAGACTGTAACCTTAAAAAGAAATTAATGAAGACGGCATCACTGTGACAGCGCGAGTTGATGTAAGGCACCAGAACATTATTAGAGTGGCTCACCAAGTGGCACCAAGAACATTAACAGGGTGTCGACAGTAGTATTACTAGTAAGAATATTGAATGTACTGAAGAAATAAAATGTAGAATAGCCAAAGATTGTATTTTTTTGCAGTTAAAAAAAAGTTTATACGAACAGGAAGAATATTTTAGAACTAAGACTAGTACTATGGAATCCACAACGATAACAGTTGTTCAGTATGGTTCAGAAATATGGGCGCTTCAAATGCATACTTGTTGCTTCCAAGAAAAAATTATAAAATAGTTTCAGATATTCGTTGGACTATATTTATGTTTATTATATATAATTATGAACCCCCCCCCCCACGTACCCAGGGTGGGGGGGGGGGGGGTTAGGGGGTTTTAACCCCCCCCCCCCCCCGAAATGTTTTGTCTGACTAGTAAAAATGATTTTTTTTTTTTGCGTTTTTTTTGTGTACCCCCCCCCCCCCCCGAAAAAAAATCTTTGAGTACCCCCCCACCCCCCCCCCCCCGAAAAAAATCCTTGGTACGGCCTTGAATTATTAAATTAGTTGTTTGTTATATATAATTATGTTATATATAAAATATATTTGTTATGCTGTAGCAGGGTGTATCGTTTCTCGATTCAATCCGAAGACCAAAAGACTGTTTGAGATTTAAAAAAGCCCGGAATAAATTTAGCATATTTTTAAAATATTTTTCTTTTGTGTGTGTGTGTGTAGGTTTTTCTTCTTTTCTTTTAATGTGCATTAGACTGCGGAGGAACATTATGACATGATAGACGCGAAACATTATACAATAGCTGGAATAATGCCAGATCGAAGCTTTTCTTTTATAATATCCAGGATGTGCTGTAATCTTGAATTAGTCAAGCGTCAACTGCGAAACAAAATCGTAATTATTTGAAGAAATTCATGCTTCTCAAAATTATAATTACCATATTGTTGTAAGCTGAAGCAACAAGACAAACGCAAGACCAAAATACGGGTTAATCATAATTTTTTATATATTTTTTTGTTATATATAATAAATATATATATATTATTATATATTATATATATATATATATATATATATATATATATATATATATATATATATATATATATATATATATATATATATATATATATATATATATATATGCAAAATCAAAAACACAAAAATGTGGTTCGATCATACCGTCTTGGATGAACACGAAATAAAGCTTAGGCTACACTCTCCTAATGAAGGATGATATAGGCTACTATTAGAAATGAAGGGCCGTATCCAGAGGGGGGGATGGGGTTTGAACCCACCCCCGAAATGTTTGTCTGACTCGTAAAAACGTAACAAAAATGGACATAAACAAATTTTGTTTGCGTTTTTTGAAGTTTTTTGTGTGTAACTCCCCCCCCCCCAATTTTTTCTTTAGTAAAACTCCCTCCGAAAAAAGAATCCTTGGTACGGCCTTCTTAGAAATCATTTTTATTCCATCCAGTCAGGAACCAAATCAAAGGAGAGGGTTCCCAATGGGTGGGGGGCATGAATGGATTTAAAGAAAGTAGGAACTTTATGAGGATGAATAAAGAGTGAGGTGGATGAGGAGTGCGCACAGTCGTGTTGCCTTTAGACGGTTTGGTACTGTGATGAGTCATCAACAATAATAGCTCTATTTCAGTAGTAATTATCGTGAATAGTAATTGCTATTAATGAGTCTATAGTAATAGCAGTATCAATCATACGAATCAGTATGAATTTGTCAACAGCTGTTCCGAATGTTCACTTCTAGTTTGTTGGTACCTGGTTTATTCTTACATGGTAATGTGAATTCACTTTAAAAAGAAGAAGAGTAAATATCCTTTTTTTAGTAACTCTTACAGCCCCATAGCGTGTATTTCAGAGCATGAACCGAATGCTGATAATCAGTTCAGTTTTAGATCTTAATCTGATTACCAGAATGTTCATAGAATCCCAAAAGTTCCTCTTCCGGTTTTAGATCTTAATTTGATTACCAGAATGTCCATAGTACCCCAAAAGTTCATCTTCCAGTTATTAACCTTCCACTTTTCTCATATTTCCGTTGATAAAACTAACTATTTAGTTTGATACAAACTTGACAGCTTCGATTAATTCGTTAAATCCGTTTAAGTTCGTTTAAATTTGATTACCCAGTGTTTTGATCTTGATCTCGCGTTAGTCAACAGTATCGGTCTTTATTACTATTTTGAGAAGCGTGAATTTCTTCAAATAATTGCAATTATGTTTCACGGTTGATCAATCCAAGATTACAGCAAATCGTGGACATTATAGAAGAAAAGCTTCAATTTGGCATTATTCCAGCTATTGGGTCGTGTCCTTTTGTTGGGTCGTACCAAATACGCTAATGTGCGTCGGGATCTATTTTGATAGTGAGAGGTAATGTTTAGTTTTGTTAGTATTATATGGAGATTCCAATGTTGTCCAAGGATTTTTTAAATCTCAAACAGGCTTCTGGTCCTTGCATAGAATTGAGGAACGATACACGCTGTTTCAGTAGGTTACAAAATACACAATACATACAAAAAGTCTATGCTGTATCCATACCACTCCGAAAAAAACAAAAATGAAATTTTGCACCCTTATCAGCACAAAAATATTACCAGCTGTAAGGGTAACATTTATTACATTTGAATGTGCGTTGAACAAGGAAACGGGTTGTATAGTTCTTCTTTTGCAACCTAATTTCTTTGTTGCAACAGAACATTATTGACACCTGCTGCCCCATACTCCTTTCACGCTGGACTAGTCTAATTTTTTTTTAAATTAAAGTATTGATTTAATATATATTATTTTTATGTTTGTTTTCATAATCTTTTCTTTACACAGACATAGCTTGTGTAATGGGCAATCAATAAATTAATATCGTTAAGAATACATTTTTAAAATAATTCCTTTATGATATATTTACAAGGAAAAAGGGAAAAAAATACAAAAAAAAATTTATGAGAAAATTTGGGCGCGAGAAAAAAGACCTGAAAAAAAAGTGTACACTGACTAAATGGTATTTGGGCATTTCAAACGAGACTTTTTTCTTTTTTAATTAATTACTACAAAATTTTTGAAATCTAAAAAGAATTAGAATTGCGAATTTTCAGTACACCAAACATTTTTCGGAATATCGGCACGCAAAGTTCAAGCCCTGTGTCGAGTTGGTAAGCGCCTGTAATACCTAGCCAATCATGCGTGGTTATGCAACATGCAGCTGCAGCCAGTATTTTTCAAGAATGCTACTAAACCAGAGTCCAGTTTGTTTCTAACCCTCCCACAAGAGTACAGCCTGTTTTGTTACCGCTGGGAGATCGAGCTAAAACCTTTAGGAAAATGTTTTTTAAGAAAGTGAGGACTTATAATTTTGTGTTCCGGTTAAGAGGGTAGTACATTTTTTTCGGGCCTTATGAAAGAGTATACACTACATGTTTTTTTTCCTTTTTTATTCATATGTTCCGACAGGTTCTTATGCTAGTAATACTATAGATTCGTTAGAGCGTTCGAGTACCTGGGATCGAAGAAATGTCTAACACCTCTCTTTTATCTCACTCTATTCAATAGTCCTGCATTGACCAGCTCTCAAGAAATCCTCAAAGACTTGAAGGCACGATTCATAAGGTTAGTCATTAAATATGGGGGGGGGGTCAAGTTTTTTCTTTTCTTACGGACGATTCAGCAGATGTTTTATTGATTTGTTCTTATTCCGTCTTTAGGACATCTCCACGTCACTCTTTCCCGATATGCCCACTGATTTGGAATCAATCCCGGTCTTTTACGAAGAATCAAAGTTGGTATTCAATAGCCTAAGTTCACGTCTAAAATCATCCTTAAAAAACTGCCATGAACATATTCAAGGCTTACCTGTCAAGTAGGCCTTCCTTATTCATTTTGGCTTCTTGCAGCTTTGACGAAAAGATCTCTAAAATAATTTGCCAAATATCTAAACATGCAATAAAGGCGTCGGTTGCAGTTTGTTCATCTGTAAGCCTGAATAGGAGAAAAAAAAAAGCTTTCAACATTAAATCCGGGTGAATATAAACATCTTGTCAGATGACTTTGGACGAAGTTCTGCACAAAGTCGATGAATCTTGACAAATAGCTGAAAAACAAACGGATTTTAAAATGAAGAAAAACAAGAAAAAAATAAATCTTGACAAAATAATGGGTCTTTGGCCAGTAGAAACAGAAAATAATAATAAAACATTTACAGAAATATTTTCTCTTGTATCAAACTAGGCGTTTCCAGCGCAGGGTTGCCACCACGGTCAGTTCCTAAAGTGCTACAATTGCCCAAATTTGCGTGTTACACAGCAATTTTTGGTGCTATAGTAAAAAAAATTGAAAATAATAGTGCTAAAATAGTACAGAAATATTATTTCCCTGCTATTTTAACATTATTTTAGCAATCCTGAGCACGTGATACAGTTCTACACATAATCAAATAGTGCTAAAATAGCACTTTCGTGCTACAGGTGGTAACATGCTAGGTTTAAAAAAATCTTTCATCCTTGAGGATAAGGGTTTAAATCCTGGTTTTGGTAGTTATTTGGCTTGGACGGGGTTAGTGACGTGACTCTGTAAGCTCAGCCAGAGTTGACACACTTCTAAATGGGTAGCTGGAGAATCCTGGGGAAGGTAAACAGGAAGGATTTTCGAAAGCACTAGGCCAGTTTCTACTGTAGATCTTCCATATGCTAAAAAAGTATAATGGTGAGCCCAGATATGTTGGTAAAATAATTATTTAACATGCCTCCCCCTATATCTATAGTGTACGCAAAAATCTTTAATGCCGCAAAAATTTGGAGATAACTTTTAAAAGGAAAACGTAGAAAACAGTTTTTTTGGCAATTTTCTGGCCCTTTTTTGGATGGCATTTTGAGGGTAAGCAATATTTCTTCCCCTTCTGCATTGGGTCATTTAGCCCAAAGGTTTCATATATTAAGTTTCGGGTGAATTGAAAAATTGCCTTTTTTAAGCCCCTTTTTCAGAGTAGGGCCAATTTTCAAAGGGACCAGTCCTTTGAATATTTTATGTGCATTAGTCCCCTTGGCCCACTGACTTCGGCTGTAAATTTCAAACTGATCAGGAAAAGTAGTTCCAGGGCTCATTTCCAGGCCACTAGTACCTCCCCCTTCCCATAATAAAATGTTGATGATCGTTTTTAACCAAGAAAATAAACGCAAAAAGTTTCACGCCACTAGACTCCCGAGATTAAACATGCTCCCCTCCCTTTTTTTCCACTGTAAAATTTATCTGTAAAAAATCGATTAATTTACGGCCCTTACCACAGGGGCGCTGGGCATTATGTCATCTTTTGACGCATATTTATTGATATTTACAACTATTCTCAACAAAATGGCGATCTCAAAATATTGATCAGATGTCCTTGGAGGTTTAAAAAAAAGACTAGATATCGAAATAGGTTCTATGACGGGGGTTAGCTGCTCCCCATCACTTTTGACTTTTAAGAAAGGCACTAGAAATCTTAATTTTGGACTAAATGAGCATCCTCCGAAGTTTCATGACCACGAATGGGGGGGGGGGGTAAGAAAGGGGTAACTCCCGACTAAATGGAATAAATTCTGCAAGTTTAAGGGTTTAATGTTGCTTTTTATTTCATCGGATAATGCTTCTTACTGTGTGTGTAATAGTATAAAAATGTTCGGTCTTGGTTGTCTTGTCAGCTAGGACAAGGAGCTTCTATGGATCTTCCGCTAGGCAAATATATCAGAATTTTGCTAAGGGTATTCTCCGGAAACGAAAAACGTCTTTGCACGTCCGCCATTTCCAAGGAACTGCTTGAGGTATTAAGTTACTACTTCCTAGTGGTGTTGGATATCAATTAGACATCAAATTCAGAATTAAGGAAGGGAGCAGAGGCAAACCAAAAAACTCTATGTGCATCCAGTAATCGAAATAAGAAGGGCGGAAACACTCTTATTCGTAAAATTTGACTAGCCTTGTGATATTATAATATTTTGATTTAATTTAACTGCCATGTCAACTTAAAACCAAGCAAATTTAAGATTAAAAGAACTCATTATTCCTAATCTTAACTTAAATAACATGGAATCAAACCCTAAGTCAGAACTATGCATATTCAAAATTGGCAGAACTACTTATTCAAAATAAGCAAGCAACAGTTTAAGTAAATAAACTTTTCAAAAAGTTATTTAAACCTGTTCAAAAAATAAGCAGGCCTATAGGGCATCGTCCACTAGGCGTACATCAAAGAATTTTTTCTGACCAAAGAACCTTTAAGTGGCTTTTTTTTTTCTTTTTAATTTCATGTAGACTTTGTCTGGTACCCGCAATTATGCTATATAATACCAATTTACCCCTTGCGATCGAGAAGGTGTCCACCAGACGTACATTAGAAGGTTTTCCCGTCTCAAATACCTTCAAGGGCTATATTTTTATAATAACATGGAGTCCAACTCTAAGTGAGAAACAGGCCAATCTAAAATTGATAGAACTCCTTCTTTGAAATAAGGGCTGAAGTACGTTTTATTCAATTTCAATAACAAGGGTCGAGCCCCAAGTGAGAATCAAGAAAATTTTAAAGAACACAACTCCTTATTTCAAATAAGCCACTAAATTAATTTCTTTAAGATAAAATTAATTTATCTTACCCTGCCACGATCACTCAGACCCCAGCCCACAAAAACACAAAAAAAAGAATAAAAAAAATATATAATATAAAAATAAATCGTATGGGACGAATTTAAAAAGAAAAAGTAAGGGCATTAAAACTAGAAATGAATAGAAATCATTCTGTATACAAAGAGGCAACATCAACAGCTGGGTCGTCACGTAACAGCTTTTTGCCACTACTACTACTAACAGCTCACTGCAGCACCAAGCCACCTGAGGTCAACACAGCTACGTACACTCCTACTTCATCCCAATCCATTAAAAAAAAACCCTCTTTAAACCATCCCACCCTATTTCGGGACGACCTGCTTTTCGTTTCGCCCTAGACTGCTTTTCGTTTCGCCCTAGACTGCTTTTCGTTTCGCCCTAGGCCGACAAGGACGATCTTTGGCAATCTGTCATTCTTCATCTGCGCAACGCCTCCTAGTCACCTAAACGTTCATTATAGTCCTAGAAAGCGAGATGGAACGATTTTTCGTACAGCTTACTGTTTGACATATGGCCATACCCAGAAACTCCATAGGCAATTTTTCTGGAAAACATCTAGCAAATCTTCATCCGCTTTTCGGAATGGAAAAAGGATAACGCCAGCGACAGTACCAACAAATTGCCTAATTTTCGAAGAGGGGAGCATCCCCAAAAAGTCAAGCAATCTTGAAGAAAATGACACCATTAGATTCAACATACCATAACATCCTACTGTAGAGGTTTCAAGCTATGTAGAAAACGTGGATTTTGGCATTTTTGTTTCCCAGAAGAAAGATCATAGATGCGTGTTAATTTAATCTTTTGTTTTCTTCGTGAGGTGATCGTATCGACCAGTCGCCCTAGAAGATTGGGAGGGACCTCGTTCAAATGGAAATTAAAGTTCTAGTGCCCTTTTTGGGGACCTAAGAGATTGTGCCTCGGGAAAGTGGCGGTTTTCTGCCTCCATTTCGTGGCATCAAATCTACAATTTTGTCAGAAAGTGATAATCTGATCCCTC
>JAPEVW010000936.1:0-31548 GCA_027921565.1 Artemia sinica
TGCTTTCTAAATCAAGGACTGATATACATCAAAGGTGCATACTCGTTGAGAAACCATTTAAGTGTGGAAAGTAGTGACAAGACCTATTGTAGTTCAAGCAGTGTGATAATCACACAAAGAGTGCACACTGGGGAAGAACCCGTTTAAGAGTGATGTATGTGAGAAAACTTTTTCTCAGTCAAGCAGTTTATCGCACCAAAGAAGTACACACGGGTGAAAAACCCATAAATGTGATGTTGTGAGAAAACTTTTTCTCAGTCAAGCGGTTTGATTAAGCACCAAAGAGTACACACCGGTGAAAAACTTGCAAATGTGATGTCTGGAGAGAAATTTTTATCAGTTCGAGCAATTCATTCGTGCACCAAAGAGACCACGGTGGAAAAAACCCTTTAATTTAATGTATGTGAGAAAACGTTTTCTTCATTCAATACATTTGAGTTACTACCAAAGAGTACACACTGGTGAGAAACCATTTAAGTGTACAAGAATGTAAAAAATGCTTTCTCATCGAAAAAGTTTGATTAATAACAAGAGTCTTGGGGAGAAAACCGTTAAGTGTGAAGTCTGTGAGAAAACTTTTTTTTTCTCTGTCAAGCGGTTTGATTCAGCCACCAAAGAGTACCCCACGGGTGGAATAAAAACCCTTGGACAATTTTGATTGGGTCATATTGAGAAAACTTTTCTCCTGTGGTCAAAGCAGATGTGTTTGATTAATCACCAAAAGGAGTGCCACCACTGGGGAGAAAAACCATTTAATTCTCAGTGTCAAAGTATTGTAAAAAAAATGCTTTTTCCCAATCGAAAAAGTTTCATTAATCACCAAAGAGTGCCACACTGTGGGAGAAAACCGTTTCAGTGTGAAGTATGTGAGAAAAAATTTTTCTCAGCTCAAGCGGTTTGATTCAAGCACCATAAAGAGTTACCAACCACAGTTTGAAAAAAACTTTAACACATGTGATGGGTCTGTGAGAAAAAAAAACTTTTTCTGTGTAAAAGCAGTCTCCAGTTTTGATTTTACCACCAAAGAGTAACCACACGGGTAAAAAAACCCTTTAAAATGTGATGTATTGTTGATGGGAAAAACTGTTTCTTCGAAATTTTAGCAATGGAGTCAGCATACCAAAGAGTACTCACAAGGGTTAAAAAAAAAACATTTCCAAATCGTGATATATGGCCAAGGAGAGAAATCATTCTTCTAACTTAAATCTCAACATATAAAAATACCATGTAAAAACAAAACCCAATTCTTAGGGGAAAAAAAACCTGCTAGTGAAGGAATTTTACAAAAACAAATTCCTGTGATCTTGCTGAAAACCCATATTGTAAAAATGCTTTCTTGTTTTTTGATGTTCGTTGTGTTATTGTTTTGATCAGTTTAATAGTTTTGTTATTCTTGTGAAATATATTTGTTTTATTTTTTGTCAGTGATTTTCTATTGTTTTTCGTTTTATCTTTGTTCGTTCCCCATTGGGTATTTAAAACGTTCCGATTTTCGGATTTCAAAAAATCTAAATTTGCGTATGTCTGGTTGAGTAAATACCTATGTTATTGTCACCAAGATTTATTTAAAACCTTTTCAGAGTGGAGGGGGGGGGGGGGGTGTATGCATCTTATCAAGGTGAGTGTTCCCAATTTAGGCAACGTTCTTTTAAGTGATTTATAAAGTCTTGTGAAACTTTAGAGGAATAAAAGGAACATTAAGGACAAATGAAGAAATTATTGGTATATCCATAAAATCAGGTTTTAAAAAAAGGACCTAAAAAGCTTGATTTCTCGACATAAAAAACTTTGGAGGTAGAAATTTTTTTCTGTTTTTTATTTCTTGACAATAAAAGAATACACGTGAAAAAAAAAATATTCCTGATGTTTTGATGTTTGAAATTACGGACGGCATTTATTACAGTTTAGTTTTAACTCCAAAAACAATGAAGCCGAAAAAAATCATTTCTAGTTTTGATGAGCTTTAAAGATCTGTTTGTTGAATTGGGGTGCCAGTGGGAATTTGCTGGCCTGACTGGATTAAAAAACCCCAATCGCTCTAGGCCAAAAATAGGAACATAATTTTCCAAAAAAAAGAAGCGCCTTGTTCTTGTTTGGGGATATTTGTATAATTCAAGGAACGAATAAAAGTAGTCCAATCTAATCTTTTAAGGGCACATTTTTGTACAATACGCTTTTCCAAATCAAGTAGTTTTCAATAGGTATCAAAAGCCCGTTAAGGGATAAAAAAAAAGAAAACTGTTTAAATTTGAACACTGTTACGTTTTAACAAATTTGGCAAGATTTTTTTTGACACCCCTCATTCAGTTTTTTACTTCATTGTGGAAATAGAATGACGATTTCAAAAATAAAATGTTTGTTGTGTATCGATTCTGTGCATTATCATGTTTTTCCCTTCTATAGGCTATCCACCTACATGAAGGGGAAAATGTGCGGATGGAGAATACCTTATCAGGAGGAGAGTTTTGCACCATTTGGAGGGGAAACCTCCGTGGTAGCTCTGAAATTTTTCTATAGGAGTCGTAGCTAAAAAAAACAATTTGTATTGTAATTTGATTGTAGGGTAAGGGGGGGTGGGGGGGGGGGTCAGTAGAGAAAAATGATTCTGTGAAATGATATTATTTTCAGGGGAAAAATTCTTCAAACTAGTTGTATAAATGTAAAAAAATTTCTAGCGCGTTACTAATACATTTGAAAACTGTTCTGTTGGGATGGCGAGGGGATCTGTCGCTTGAGTAAAAAGTTTTTGACAAAAGGGAGTTCTTCCAGGGGGAGTGGGAGAAATATGTCGAAAGACTCTGTAAATTAAAATTCTTGGATTGTTTATATAAACAGTTGGGAAGGATTTATTTTGTGGAGGGGGGGGGGAATCTCTCAGGAGTAGAAATACTTTCCAATTTTTGCCGTAAGAAAATTTTTCCAAGTTTTTTTCCCCCACGGAGGAAGAGGGAGGGTTATTTCACTTTTCCTTCTTCCCATTCTAAAACTAAACAAACTATAAAGTTTATCTCTATGGATGTGTTCTAAAATTTATAAATGAACTTGTATTCTGAATTTTTGGCAAGTGTGAATGATAAATGGGATTTGAAGAGACTGTTGTTTTTGTAAAAGGGAAAGTAAAGTTTGGTCGTGTGAAGGGGAGGTATCTT
The DNA here is from genome assembly GCA_027921565.1 of Artemia sinica. NCBI lineage: Eukaryota > Metazoa > Arthropoda > Branchiopoda > Anostraca > Artemiidae > Artemia > Artemia sinica. The sequence continues at coordinate 3,150 of JAPEVW010000936.1, forward strand.
TTAATAGTCCATTGCCCATAAGGTGGAAGTAACGCTCAATGGCGTAAGTCAATGTTTGTTAGTGAGTTAGTGTGTGGTTTTGCATTTGGTCCCAGCGATTAGATAATAAAAACACATATTTTACCATTATTAATATTTTTCAAGATTATCGTGATTTCATTTCCGGTTGGAACAGAAACAGTTCTGAATGTGAATTTAGTCTTGTAAGTGAGTAAATACCCTGACACAGTTCTTAGTTGCGGAAGTGAGTTAGTCGTGAACTGTTGTCCGTTGCCGGAGTTCGGAACGGTGAGCTGGTCATTAGCCGGCTTACATCGTTACCCTAACTTTCAGATGTGTTGAAAGAAAAAAGCTTGATATGTGAGAGAACCCACAGTGATCAAGATGATCAGAAACAAAAAAAAAAACACACTTCTTTCAATGGAAGTAAGGAGACCACATTAAACCGAAAACGAACAGAACTATTCTGTATGTTAAGGAGATGTCCCTACCTCACTACCTTGCTGTTTATGCTAAAAGTTGACTTTGTATCCCAGTTCATTAGGAATGGCTCCAAATAGCAAGGGCAATTAATTAGAATAAAGGCTTTTTTGAAAGCACCAAAATTTTAGCGTGCAGAGCGAGGCATTGATGGGGAAGCCCCATCGTATGCGGAATTTATATGTTCATTTAATAAATCACGATTCATATAAGAAAACACGCTTCATTATAAGACGATCGGATTAATTAATATTTGGTAAAGCGGACCTAAAACCAAACTATTTTAAATAGCTACCACGATCATGAACCCTTGCAAGAAGGGCTTTATTCCAAACGAAATTTGGAACTTATCATCATACCATAAGAAGATTGATTTTCCCTCTATATTATCTCGCATAGTATCTTATTTTTTGAGGATCTTATCATTGGGAGACAAAGATATGCCACCTTATCACAAAGCTTAATCTTAGCAACCATTAAAATCTATAGTTACACATAACCTCTTATCACATCTACCTCATTTCAAAATCAAAATGTCACCATTTGGTGCATTTAGGAAAAAAATTCATTCACAGTAATTTTCGGAAATTTCAGGAAACAACCCAATCCTACCTAGTGGTCCTACTAACATCAAAAAGATCATTTGCATAACAAACTATCGAATGAACCAACACCTTTGTAAATGCTTACAGCAAGAGAGTGGCAATGATTCGGAAGTTGCACTACCATATACGAATTACAATATCAGCAAATGTAATAAACTGACAATGGACATTTTTTCAGTAGATTCATTTGATTTTTTCAGGTAAAGTCAAATTAAACTGCTTTTAGAAAGCATAGGGGTTTAGAACCCTACTAAAATAATTTTGCTGTTTTGACTTTGACTTGTTATTATTTTAATTTCTGTTTGGTTTGTAGTCTCCTTAGTTATTGATACGATAAGGTAGTATAGGCATGGTTAGTTATTTGATTACATTTTTATTTATTTTTGGTTTCATGTTAGTTCTTGCTTTTTTTGAAACAAACTTATTGTGTGGAAAAAATTTGATAATTAGAAAAGAAGACATGTTTGAGCCTGCCTCGCAAAAATCTTAAAGTATTATGTGAAATGTTTGGAATGGGAGAGGATATCAACATAATCAAAAACAACATTTGTCCTTGCTGGTTGTGAACGGAAAATATCGACGATATCTATTGAACGACTTCGGGTATCTGGTTTGAAACTTCATGAATATGTGGAGGTGATGTGAGAAGATTTTCTTTGCTAAACCAGCCCCTCCTTTCCTTTCTCTTTTGTATTAGCCCTAAAATTTTTGAAATTTTTAAAATATTATTTTGCTCAGACTAGTCAAAGGTAAAAGAGCTATGCTACACAGCGGGAAGGTGGATTCCCATTCCCCAATCCCCCAAGGGAAGGATTGTCAATTGTGCAATTATAGATTATTTAAATGTAGGGTTTTATCATTTGTTTCAAAGGGAAAATTTTCGATTATGGTGTATCTGAAGTTTTGTTTTTGCCTAGGGTTATTAAGGTGAAGCTTTGGAGAATGTTGAGGAGTATCTTAAACTAAATCAGGAGGTACTAAGGACATCCAAGTTTGTCAAAAAGCCCAGATCTGCAGTATCTTAAAAACGACTTAGGGTTATTGAATTTAAACTTTCATGACATGTTTATGGGGGTATTTAAAGGGTGGGAGGGCTGCCAGCTCCCTCTCATACCCTATTTTGCTGATTTCTTTCAAAAACATCAATCAAAGTTGAAAATAGTTTTCTTGTTTGAATCGTCCATTTTAAAAAAGGTCACATAATTATGCCTATGGGAATAACGGACCTTCAAGCTTTGGAGAGGAATTTCTGAACACAATCAAAAACATACTAAAACATGCTGGTTTGTCAACAAAGGTTGCATAAGCAATATCTAATGAACGGGCAAGGTATTAAGTTGAAAATCACAGGCCCCTTGTTGAAACATGATTGAAAGGACTGGAAGCCCCGTTGGCAATTGTTAGATTGTCCCCACTCCCTTCAAACTGATTCAAACTTTTAAAATGTGATTTTGTTCAAAATATGCGAAACGTCTAGACTATGCCTCCGGCTCGCAGTGCTCCTCCTCCCAAAGCCCCTTAGGGAAAGGACTATAAATTACAATAATTACCGTTTTTACTTCCAGGGGGACTGGTGTATAAAAAGAGAATGTTTTTTTCTAATAGCATTCGAAAAGGTTAGTGTATCAAGGTGAAACCTCGGCGAAATGTTTTGGGGAATGTTTAACTAAATAGAAAAATACTATGGGCATCCAGTTTTTTCAAAAAGGTCTCTTGTAATATCTAAAGAACTACTAACGGTATTAAGTTTAAATTTTCCAAAGGCATATTGAGAGGGCGAAGGAAAAATGGTGGAGGGCAACCCGTCCCCTGTTACTATTTATAAATTACCGTAAAAATAAAATCTCTGTCAGTAAAATTGGTAAAAATAAGTAAATAATTTTTCCTAGGAACATAGGGGAAAAATACTGTTTTAGAGACTTACTCTAGAGCCTAGAAGACAGCTTAGCTTTTGGTTTTGTCTATCATTCTGTCAACATTTAATAATTTTCTTTTTTAAGATTTGATTTTCTGGATTAGAAGACATTTAAAAAGGTATAACCCTCCTCTATTTGAAAACGATGGGTAGAAATTTCTTAACGATGAATTTCAAGTTTGTTAAAATACCATGTAGTTAGTAGCATATATGTGGATTAACACTCATTTCCATTGATTATTTATAATGAATTAGGCTTTGATTTGCTTAGGGTCGAAGAAGGAGGCTTATTGCGCCTATAATTCACTCAAACTTCTTTGAATTTCCGGACACTGAAATCAAATTATCTAGCTATTATCAATTATATTTTTTACAATCGTCTTCTCTATCCAAGAAAACAAAACACCCTTTATGACTTCTAATTTAGTTTTCTATACCTTCTGAAACAAACTCATTCATGGAAAAAAAAAACTAAAATAAAAAATAAAACGCCCGAGTGTTCAGACAAGTGTTACCTTTGTGCTGCACTTCAATGCATGAGGATATGCATTTGATTAGCGTTAAGAACCTTTGTTAAAAAGAGTAGGTGATAGTGATAGCAGCTTGACAATGCCACCTGTATCAAACAGAAACCAAAACTATTCAGATCATCGGGTAGGCCACTGGGACAAAAAATTTTATTTTGTGAATTGTGTGGGGGACCCCCCCCCCCCCAACGGGGGGGGGTGGGTTTCCTTTTTTTTAAGGGATTAGATGAATTAGAAACCGGCAAGTTAATGGATTGTAATTTTATGCGATACTTTAAGTCGCAAAATATAAACTTATCAAGGTACTAATAACATTGGGTGAATAACTCTTTTTTTCATATGAAGTAGCAATCGTTCTGTGTACAATGAGTCAATACCACGCATCACATCGTATGCTGCTCGAACAAGACTTTCTGGGACAGTTTAACTCCATTATGCATTAATTTCAACCACTAAGGGTATCAAACGCACCCTATCTGTTGCTGAAAACCAAGTTGGTATGGCGGAATACTACATTTCTCCTTTTTAGTACATTTTCCATTCTAGTATAGATTGTTGTATGCCTGATAGTCGCACGATGAATGTTAGGTTTGCCTTTCTTTGGGAATAAGAGTGAGATAACCAATGAAAAAAGACAACGGTAATTTCAACGTATCAACAATCATCTGCATGAGTACATTCTAGGTGTGACACGAGCAAAGGTTTCAGGGATGACATGAGATGCACTAATATTATTATGGAAAAATGAAGCTTTTCGGTTTCAGACTGGAGATTGCCATGTTTGATTGCATTGTTACAACATAGTGAGACTCTGGGATGTTGTGTTTTGGATAGTAAGGCATTTTCAAAATGACATTGGGCAAAGTAGAACTCTCAAGTTAATATGGAATTAGTAATGCCTGCACGTGACGAGCCATTATCTTCCAAATTGAAAATCGAAACATTGGCACGGAGGCACGCTCGGAGAGTTTTGACTTTTTCAAACCAATCGAAGACTTGAGTGCTGATGCGGATTTTCAAAATGAAACCTGCTTGCGGCACATCTTAGAGCTAGCAAATCTCAGACGATAAAAACTCAGAGTCATCTTTATTTTGGTTTCATAAAAAAGCAGGATTTATGAAGAAGCAGAAAACGGATGTTCACTTTTGCAAAATCTTATCAAGATTTTTTGATGTAGGAGCAAAGAATCATATCTCAGTCAAATCTTTGAAAACTACTTAAGTTTGGGCGTATCTGTTAATTCGAGTAAGTGTTAAATCTAATTTAAAGGACGATGCGAAGGGGGAAGGTGGTCTGATAATGAGAATTAATAAACAGAAAACCACATAAATTGGAAATCAATCTAAGAAACAACATAGTATAGATCGATGTCTGAGGAAGTGATGAATATACGTGAAATTTTCAGTTTTTTGAGTGATGCATTATAAATCAGCTTATCAAATAAAAATTTTACCCACGGTAGAATAGGAGCCACGAAGTGATACCGCTGATTGCAGAAAAATTAATTCACAATAAAGTCCCGAACACCAGAACGAGGAGATATTAAGTTTTGAACTTGGTCGAATATAAGCATTGCTAATATCTCACAAAGCTTGTGCCAATAGTTGTCCGGATTCATCATTTTTATAATTAGGGGCAAAAAACCACATTTATAATTACGCAAGGACCCTGCCCTCACTGCTTAGAAAATTATCACTAGAACTAAACAAAACTGATTGAAGGCTCGCTGAAATCAGTTCCCTGCTCTCCAAATGAACAACCTCGGGAATGAAAACGCTTTGTAGAATCTGTGTGTGTGTGAAAAAGTACAAAAGGTTACTCATGTCCGATGAACTAAGTCGTAGAAGTGTGTGGAAATGCACCTGGAATACACATTTGAATCATTATCCAGCAGCATACCTTCAATAATGATATTTTATTAATAAATAACCTTTTTATGGTCCAGGGAATAAGTCTCACCATCTCGGTACTAGTTAGTAGAGTTCCCTGGTGGAATTGAATAATGTACTAGCAGAAACGGAAATAAATTGCCAAATATAGGATGACTAGTTCTCTTTAGCCTCTGTAGCAAGCATGTACATAAATCTACAACGTTACATCGTCCATCTTTGACATTGATTAGTCTTAAAACTGATCGCCAAGATCGCCATGCAATACTCTTTTTGCTTTTAAAAAGGTGATCGTGGGTGAAGATAATCACTAACTTCCAACAAGTGTTCTCGGACTCTTAAAGGATAAAGTGTTGACCTCATTACAAAATTTAAAACTGAGATCGAAAAATAATCTTTGTGTTCAGTCATACTCCGAATGTTAGTTAGACGGACTGGACTTTCCACTTTGTGCCAAAACTATTGTTTACAAGCAATATGTTTGTAAATGGTAAATAACACACCCTATAAAAACTAAATGAACGCCATGTATAATAGCAGAAATAGTAGAGTATAATAAAAGCAACGCCAGGAAATGAGGGGCTTTTTTTAGGTTGTTGCCTCCCAATAGTACCTTTATCATTTGGATCCGTGATTGGTTGCTCTGGGATACACTACCTGTTAGTAGATCATCAGAAAATGCATACCAATGAAATCTTAACTATCTTGTTGAATCGAGCAAAACAATGTGGGGAAAAAACTAAACTTGACACAATCCCTCATTTCAGAAATCAGAAGTTGTGGAGCATTCACGTTGTTCGTAACATTCATTATCCCCCATTGGTGAACCCGTTTATTTTTACTTTCATTTTGGGGCACCAAAAACTTTTGTATGTAATTCTAAATTCCTCTATCGATGGAATATAAACAGACTTCCAGAATAGGCTTATAATCCTTGAATTCTCTGCACATAAAAGAAAAGCTTGAATGGGAATGCTATATAAAACTACTTCTGTTGATTTCTCGAACCAATTATATAAAAAAGAAAATTACATTAACAAAATCATTAAATATTCTTGAAGCCTTTTGTACTAAAGCTTAATTTTTTTTAAATTGCCATATGTTTTACTCGCAAAAAAAAACCTCTTCAAGATCAAGTTATGCTTTAGAATTTGACATATATTTTTTAATATCCGTAAGATTACTCCAAATTCTTTCATGTTCCAATAAATGTGTGTAAAAGGTTGCGTATTTGATGTTTGAATGTATCATTACTTTTGGGGAAAAGAAAAATAGTTACTTTCAAAATCGAAATCTTCGTGTTCTTATGTATTTTCAAGACTAATTAATTATTTTCAGAAGTATGAACATTTAAATCTAAAAAGTGGTCGTCTGCCCTTGTCATGACAAGGTTCATAATTAATTCAGGCGGATAAATGTTTTTCAAAATTAATAACCTCCACCAAAAATTCATCAAATCTTTACTATTTGAAAGAGAATAACTTACATTATATGGGTTGCCTTACTTATCATGTAATAGATTCTAGTGACTTAAAAAGCAAGTCCGCTATGAATTAAGACTACTAGCATTACCATTTCAGGGAATGCCCATTATTTCCTTATACAAATTACCATTGAATCCTTATAAAAGAATGAAAATCAATTAATTTTCCAGTAAACAAATATCATGTCCAACTCCTATGGTATCTGGAATAATAGTATGTTAAGAACTTGTTCATCGGTTTTATGTTGTAAGTTATATATTAAAATGAACTCATATCAAGGCAAGCGCAATCACGCAGACTAAATAAAGAACGATGTTGGCACAATGTATTATTTATTTATTTGTTAGACAGAAGCTTTCGTATCGAAGGGAGTTGTAGAAACTCCAAAAAAAAAATGCTCATTCCCCGATTGAATTGGAAGTGGGTTTTGCTCTTTTTATAGTTGAAAGTGATGGAAAGGCAACTAACGCCCACTTCTTACGCCCAACCATCTATGCAAAACCCATCCAATCAACATTTGAGATAGCCATTTTGTTCAAAGTAGTTGAAAGGTCCAGAAAATATATTTTTAAGGATATAAACTCCTCCACAGCCCTCATGTAAGCTGTGTAAGTTAGGCCCTCGGGTCATATAAGGTTTTTTATTGAAAGTAGTTGTCGTAGAAAATTCAATAATGAATCGTTCTCTGGAAATTAAAGGGCTTATGCCTTTTTAATGTCGGAAGCGGTTTGGAGGCAACAACCCCCCTCTCTTCGCCACAGTTTCCCAACACATCAAATCAAAATTTGTACATAAGCACTATTGTGAAACGTAGTTAAAAGTTTGTTAGAAACTAGGTCTGTGAGGATGATAACCCCCTCAGAGCCTCGGGTAAGGGTTGTAAGCTATGCCCTGGGGGATATAAGGTCTTTGTAGATAGTAATATTGAGAAAACTTCAAAAAGGGCTAGTTCCGATTGGAAATTAGAAGGGATTGTGCCTTTCTCAAAGGTGATTAGAGGATAACTAACCCCCCTCTCACGCCCGCCCTATTTCACAAACACATCAATCAAAATTGAGTAGCAATTTTATTCAAGTAGTTTTAAAGTTATGGAAATTAGGTCTTTGAGGATGACAACCATCCCCCCAAGCCCCAGGGCAAGGGTTGAATTTATTCCCTGGGGCATGTAGGGTTTATAAAAAAGCGTTGTCGTTAGAAACTCAAAAAAGGGCTCATCGATTGGAATTCGACAAGTTTAATAGTCGGAAAGTTATTGGAAGGATTGCTTGACATTTTTATTTATAGTAAAAGATCGACGCGGGGCAATGTATAATTTTTTTTTTGTCTTTTAGATCAGGGCACTTCGTATCGAAAGAAGTTGTCGTAGGAAACGTCGACAAGAGTCATTCGATTGAACTGAAAGGGCTAAGCCCCTTTTAATAGTCGAATGGATTGGAGGGCCAACTAGTCCCCTTTCCACCGCCCACCGTCCATTGGCCATTTATGATTAAGTCATAATCATAATGTGGCCTTAAGATTAGCAATATGTTGGGGGCTGCATATGTTTGTAATGGTAAATAAACAACCCTATAAAAAACTAATGAACGCCATGTATACAAAGCAGAAATTCAGTAAGAGTATAACTAAAAAGCACACGCCAGGAAAAATGAGCTAGTTGTTCCCATATATACCTTTATCATTTGCTATCCCGTGAATTGGTGCTCATGAGATACACAAACCTGTTAGTAGAATCATCAGAAAAGATACCAAAATGAAATATTAACTATTCTTGTTTGAATCGAGCAAACAAATGGCGGGGAAAAACCAAACTAGAACAATCCAACATTCACAAATCAGAAGTTTTGTGAGCATTCACGTTGTTCGTAAACATTTTCATTATCCCATTGCGAACCGTTATTTTTATTTTTCATTTTTGGGGGCACTACAAACTCTTGTATGTAATTCCAATCCTCTTATCATGGAGATAAACATGAACTTCCCGAATAGGATTATAATACTGAATTCTCCAGCACATACAAAAGAAAAGCTTTGAATGGGGATGAATCTAAACTACTTGTTGATTTCTAGAACAATTTATATAAAAAAGAATCTTATATTAAAATATCCTTAAATATTTCTTGATAGCCTTTTGTACAAAACTAATTTTTTTTTTAAATTGCCACATATTTAACTCGCACAAAAAACCTCTCACGATCAATTTATGGCTTAGATATTTGGACATAATTTTAATATCGTAATATTATCAAGTTCATGTCTCAATAAATGTGTGTAAAAGGTTGGTATGTGATGTTTGAATGTATATTACTTTTGGGGAACAGAAAAATAAGTACTTCAAAATCTAATCTTTCGTTTGATTTGTATTTTCAAGGACTAATTAATTATGTTCAGAAGTATTAACATTGTAAATCTAAAAAGTGGTTGTCCTTGCCCTGTTCCATGCAAGGTTCCAGAAATTAACTCAGGCGATAATGTTCGAAATCTAATAACTCACAAAAATCATCCAAATCTTTTACTATTGAAAGAGAATAACTACATTATATGGGTCGCCCTTACTTATCATGCTACTTAGATTTGTGACTTAAAAGCAAGTACGCTATGAATAGGGGAATAGCATTACACATTCCGGAATGCCCATGATTTTTCCTTTATACAAATTATCATTGAACTTATAAAGAAGGAAATAATCAATTCCAGTACATCAAATATCAGTCCAACTTATGGTATCTTGAACTAATAGTATGTTATGAACTGTCATCTGCTTTTCTTTGTTAAGTATTAATTTTTAAAAAATGAACTCATATCATAGCAGCGCAATCGCGCAGGCTAAATAGAACGATGTGGCACAATGTTATTATTTATTTATTGTTAGACAAGAGCTCTCGTATCGAAGATTTGTAGAAACTCAAAAAAATGCTCATTCGATTGGAATTTGAGTGGTTTTGCTTCTTTTAATTTAGTTTGAAAGTGGATGGAAGGCAACTTAAGCCCTGCTACGCCACCCATTATGCAAACACATCCAATCACATTGAGATAGCCTTTTGTTCAAAGTAGTTTGAAAGGTCAGAAAATTATATTTTTAAGGCAAAACTCTCCCACAGCCCGCATGGTAAGGGGGACTTGTAAGTTATGCCTGGGCATATCAAGGTTTTTTATTTAAAATGTTGTCGTAGAAAATTCAATAATGAATAGTTCTATTGGAATTCAAAGGGGATACTGACCTTTTAATAGTCGAAGCGATTGAGGGCAACTAAACCCCCTCTCTCGCCCACCATTTCCCCCATACACATCAAATTCAAAATTTTTTACATTAGCTTATTGTTAAACGTAGTTAAAAGTTTTTAGAAATAGGTTCTTGAAGATGATAACCCCCTCGAGCCCTCGGGTAAGGGTTGTAAGCTATGCCCTGGGGGGCTAAAGGTCTTTGTAGATAGTAATATTGTAGAAACTTCAAAAAGGGCTCATTCGATGTGGGAACATTAGAAGGGCTTGGCCCTTTCTCCAGGTGATGGAGGTAATCTAACCCCCCTCTCACGCCCGCTATTTCACCAAAACACATCAATCAAAATTTTGCAGATAGCAATTTCTCAAAGTAGTGAAGTTCGGAAATAGCGTCTTGAGGATGACAACCCCCTCACAGCCATCAGGGGCAAGGGTTGTAATTTATTCCCTGGGGGCATGTAGGGTGTTATAAAAGCGTTGTCGTAGGAGAAACTCAAAAAAGCTCATTCGATTGGAAATTGAAGTAATAGTCGAAAAGTTATTGGAAGGCTGACAGTTTTATAGTAAAGATCGACCGCGGGTGCAATGATAATTTTTTTTTTAGATCAGGGGCACTTCGTATTCGAAAGAGTCTGTCGCAGAACTTCGAAAGAGCTCTTCGATGGTAAATAGAAAGGGCTAATGCCCCTTGTATATAGTCGAAGGTGATTGGAGGGCAACTATCCCTTTTCACGCCCACCGTCCCATTGGCCATTATGATTAAAAACTAACTGTTGCCTGAGATTAAATCAAAAGCTACATGTAATGCTAATTCCCAATAAGCAACTGCAGCAATATCACAAGAACAACTGAGGGTATTATGTTCAAAAACTTTCGGAGGCTACCTTCTGCTCTTAAAATTTAACCAAATCAAAAGAGGGTAGTGATTCCAAGCTATCAAAGAAAGAAACAGGTTTTTTTGCGAATGGGTAGTTAAGTTTTCATTTCAGCAGCTAGAGGAGGTATGAAACTAAATTTAAAACACTACTATTGTGTCCTGATTTTTAAAAGGGTGCTTGTTGTTAAAAATCCTAAAAAATTTCTACAGCATACAAATAGCAGGAACAAACTATAAAGTCTTAAAAAAAAAAACGAAAAGGTTTACGGTGATTATTTTCTTTTTCTCTGAAAAAGACTATGTCAATTAGAAACGAAACAGTAATTAAATTAAAAACTTTTCAAAATAAGTTGTCAAAGAAAAGTAAAGAACTCTATTAAACCAAAAAGGAGGGCAAAAAATAAAATAAAATAATCTACCAAGCGTGAAACTACCACAAATCAGCATCGATAAATAAATGAAAGCCAAAACGACACAGAAGAAATTACAATGAATTACCGAGTCAAGCTCAAAACGAGCATAAATTAAAATAGTAGGCTCAAAAACCCTGTGTGCTTTCACAGGGCATAACATAATTTGCACTTTACTGAAAAAAATACGGAATGAATTGCCATTGTCAGTTTTAAATACATATACTGGATTAGTAATTTAAATGTTAAAATGATTGATTTTATAAACAGAGTTATTACTCATTGACGCAGAAGATTTAGTCTGTTCATCGGTAGTCTTGCTAAAACCCTAAAAAACATACGTAGCCATTATATTTTAATCTGCAAAACAGAGAAAGATAGAATGATTTTTTTTCTAGCTAAATGCTTTATATACTCAGTATTAGAATGTTTTCTCTATTTTCCCTTCTGTTTATGGCATATGAATACCAAGTTCTTTGGCCAGTAACAGCTATAAACACTATTGAACCGACAGATGCGAAACAAAAATTGAAATAATGACAAATTTGGAGCGAACGCTTAAAAACAAAAAACATAATTATTAGAGAAAGTTAAGAACAAACGCTAGGAGTGAATTTGCTCTTTGCTAATATTGAATTCAGAGGAATACACAGATTTAAGACTGTTAAGAGAAAGATAAAGTTTCAACTTATAATTTGTTTCAAACTCCTTATAGACAAACACCATGCAATCACTAGACCTCCTATGCTTAAAAACGGTGAATCGGTTCCCCAAAAAAAAAAAAAAAAAAAAAGGGAAAATTAAACCAAAACTGTCTGAGAATTTAGTTATATAGATATTTTTAGTAAATGCCAGATGGCATTAAACCCACAGAAAATAAGATCTTATGAAAAACGTGCAAAAGCATCAATATTGTACCTTCGACCTATGAAATTTGTAAGTTGCGACTAGCCTCAACCCTGGGACGGGTTGGAGGCACGACGTTTTACGCGTTGCATAATAGGGTTGTGCAAATTTATGCCGATTGTCTCAAATTCCGAGATTATTACTCTTTTTAGCAAAAAATGACTGAACTATGGCCGAATTCACCTACTTAAGTGCTTAGTATTTTACAATATTTTAGTTTTTTGTTGGTCAACTGTACTTCAATGGTTTTAGAATGAAATTATTTACCAATATTTATCTCAAATTATCATTCTCCTGAAATCAAAATAGTTTGTAAAGGCTTCATTTCTTTTATTAATGATATTCCCGAATTCCCGTCGAAAGCTCAATTTTTTTTTTTTTTTTGCTTTTGAGTTCAAATTCGTACGCCAACACACCCCACACACACATATATATATATATATATATATCTATCTATATATATATATATATATATATATATATAGATTATAGATAATATATTATTATATATCTATATATATATATATACTATTATATATAATATATATAATATCTATATATATATTATATATATATATATATATATATATTATAATATATATATATATTATATATATATATATCTATAATATTTATATATATATAGATTATATTATAATATAATATATATATAGTTCCATTCAGTGCATGGAAGTGTTTATTTAATCTGTGAGTTTTGTTCTTATTTATTTATATTGTTCTTTTGTTTTTTTTTCTTTCACTTTATGTGTTTAGTAATTGTGATGTAGTTAAGTTTTGTTTCTTTTTTATGTTATTTATTTTATTTTATTTTTTTTCCGTGAGAAAGGCTCCCGGCTGTGGGGCCGCATATCGGGCTTTTGTGCATAATAATTGTTTGGTAGTTCACGGATTTATAGGAAACTTAAAAACCGGTTTTCTGTTTAAAAATAAAATTGTTTTTTTGTTTAAATGGAAAAGCAGTGTGGTCTAAGAAATTTATTTACTAGAGAGATAGATAGAGAGAGATATATATATATAGATATATAATATTATATATATCTAGATATTATATGTATATTATATAATACTAGATAGATATAGATTATCGCGATCGAATATATAGAGAGTATATATATATATATATATATATATATAGATGATAGAATATATAGAGTATATAATATATAGATACTATATATGAGAAGAGATATATATATATATAGTATAGGATATAGAGATAGAGAGTATAGATGTGATAGAGAGATATAGATTATATATATATATATATCGGTATATAATAGAGATATATATATATATATATAGATTGTATATATATATATATATAGATAAGAAGATATATATATATAGATATATATATATATATATATATATATATAGGCTATACATATAATATATATATATATGATATAGATAGAGATATATATTATAGATAGTATTATATATCTATTAGATATATATATATATATTATATATATATTAGTATATATATAATACATATACTATATATATATCTATATATATATATAGATATAGGTATACATATATATATATATATAACTAGTATATAGTATATCTATATATATATATATATAGTATATATAATATATATATATAATAATATGATATATATATATATATTATATATATATATATATATATATATATGCTATACATAATATATATATATATATCTTACTACTACTATATCTATAAAGATCATATATATATATATATATATATATATATATATATATAGATATATATATATTGATATATATATATATATAATATATATATATATATATAATATATAATATATATATATATATATATAATATATATATATATATATATATAAATATTTCTTAGACCACTAACCAAAAGACCTTTGTGCATACTCTACTACAACTAATTTACAGCTGTACGCTACTAATATCTTGAGGCTTGCTACTCCTACGACTACTACTAGTAGAGTAGTATAGAAGTCTTTCTGCAGCTAGGGGTTTATGTAAAACTTTCAGAGAAAGTTCGGAGGGGATTTTGAAACTGAATTAAAATACAGTATGTCGTGCAGGACTATTTAATGAACGTAACAGATATATCTCAGAAATAGCTAGAGTATAAGTTGAAAAGTCAGTGTATATGTTGGGGAATTTCGACCAGCCTAAGGTCTATATGCATACTACTGCCTACCATAATATAATACCGAGGCTAAAGGTATTCATGAGGGTTTTTTTTTGTAAAATGTTGAGGCGTTTGTTAAATTAAACTTAAACACGCTATGTGTATGCTAGCTGGAAAACGGCACATTAGCAGTATAGAGAACGGCTTAGAGTTTAAGTGACACTTTCAGGCCATGTTGCAGTATAGGTGAACAATAGAGAAATGGACTATATGCGATACCACTATTACAAGGAGTAGTAGTAATACTATTGTTGCTTGTACTATGTACTAGGAATAGTGTTAATTGTGAATTTCCGGGACGGTTATTTGGGGATGCTATTGTTAAATTTCCAAACGCACTTAGGACCTGCAGCTTTCAAAAGGTTTATCAGGGCACAACGTCTCAGAAACAGATTAAAATATTAAGTTGAAAACAAAGCAGGGTATGAGGAGAGGAATAATGAACAAGACCAAAAAATGAACAATGTAAATTACTATTACTACTACTGCTATCCACTAATTATACTTCCAATAGTTCCTACTGTTACGTTTTTCACTAAATACTACTATTGCTAATGCTGAGTGATATTAGTGACATTTCAGGGAATGGTGAGCGTGTTGACTGAATCAAAACCCACCCTGGGCTATTAAATGGATGTCTTAGAAACTATACTCGTACGCCTTAGGGTATTAAGCTGAAACATTCCCAGATACCAATATTACCACAACTTTTGCAAGTATTTTACAAATATTACTTCTATTATTGACACTAATAAAAATAATTAAAGTGCATACAGAATGTCAATATTCAGGCGTAGGATTTTTCAAGACTAGGATATAAATTAGAACTTTCAGGAAGTTTATGTTCTCAGAATGAAATAGAAGGATACTATGTTTATATTTGTTCATTGAGACGTTCTCGGGCAAATTTTCAAGAAAGGCAGAGGATATAAGTTGGGACTTCGGGTGTAGTTCAAGTTAAGTTCAAACTTCATCATTTTATCTTCACATATACATGTAACATATTTGACATAGCAATTGGGGAGACAAGCTTAAAAATAAAAACTAGGCCTAGCAAAAGACAATTTATGTTATGGGTCCTATGACCCCTTTATTAATAATTGTGCAGAGGTTCCAAGATGTGTATGGTGATATGAGGAATGTTTTGAGGCTTCAAGACTTCATTTTCTCCCAACGAAGAAGTTGTCCTGTTGATTCTTTTTCCGGTTTTCAGGAGCATGTAACACTTGAACGTATGAACAGGAGTGGGCCCAGCAAGTCTACCAATGAAGGGTTTGCTAAAGCTTTTTTTGTTATCAAAACAGTTCGAGGTAACTAACTATCAGTAAGGAGCCAACTAGGTCCATTGTACAAAAACTCTAAGAAAAACGGACTTGATAATAATACATACATCCAAAGAATTGGATTTAGTGCTAGTTTCAAAATCTAAGAAGTATTTAGTCTAATGCTACCATTTAAAAGCTATAGAGCCTGAGATAGTTTGCCTTATTTTTGAAAAAAGAATGGGAAATATCCCTAAAAGTCAGGAAATCATATTGAAATCCTACTTTAAAATTGTAAGTCACGTGACCTCAATGTAGAGATTTCAGGCTCCCAATATACAAAACATAGGGATTTTGCTTCTTTTTTGCCAAAAAAGAAGATCAAGCAGCTTGTTTATTTGTTGTTTTTTTTTTCCTTCTCTTCTCAGAAGGTTATCGTGCCGAAACCAGTAGTCTTAGAAGAGTGGGAGAGCGGTTATTTAAAAGGAAATTAAACTTTCTACTGGAGGCTTTTTAAGTAACAAAGATTGAATTGGGCCTCCTTTATGTTTTTGACAATGAAGCGTAAATCTCTGATTTTTTTCATTTTATTGCAGAATCATTTTTATCAGAAATAGGTTATTGAATAAGGCACTAAAACATACGGACTAAATACCTTGGACTTTTTACTAACCTTGAGAACAAACGTTTCTGTACCTTTCTTCCATTTATTTTACTAAACCAACTCCTTTGCTTTATATGCTGGATCGAGATTAAAAAGTTTACTCAAAAATATGGCGGTGATTAACGAACTCTAACGGATACATGTTCTGGCTTACTGTCTGAGTACTTTGTGGTTCTTTAAGTTCAAAATAAAGTACTGAAAGTTAAATCTTATAACACACTTTGTGCACAGCGGTTGTCAAAAGAATAGAGGTTGCCAGGAACATCTTTGGAGGCGGCTAAGAGCATTAATTTCGTATCTTGGAAGGGTCTAATGAGGGGGATGTTCAACTGACCCAAAGGCACTATGTATGTACTACAAAACTGCTACTACTGTTATACTATACTCTATGACTACTACTAATTACTTGTACCTTTAACTGATACTATAGTGCACTACTATTGCTACTAATGCAAAAAATTTCAAGGATCATTTTTGGGGAGAGTTGAACTAAATCAAAACATTATATGCATATAGGTTGTCGAACGGGCTTATCAGTAAAGTCTTAGGAATGGCTTTGAGCATTAAGTTTTGGGGCTTGTTGTGGGGGAGATGTTGAACTAACTAAATGGCAAAAATTTCATGCTACCACTACTTGCTACTACTACTACTATTAAAGGTAGGGTATTAAAGTGTATAACTTGCAGGGAATGTTGAGGAAGAATGCCTCAACTGAAAAATAAAACACTATGTATCGTGCAAGGTTGTCAAAAGGGACGTATCAACAATTGCCCCAAGAAACTGTTTTAAAAAGAAAGTTGAAAACCTTTCAATGTGTATTGAAGAGGTGTATGTTGAAAAAAAACACTTATGCTAGGTGTTATACTGCTACTGGTAGTGCTACTATTGATACTTAGGGAGCTAAGGATATTAAGTTGAATTTCTTCAGGGAATTATGTTGGGGAACCGTGAACTAAATCAAAATACATTAGGAGTTACGTTTAGTATTGTCAAAAGGGTGCATCAGGGGAAAATATCAGGAAACAAACTTAGGTCATTAAGTTAGAAACTTCCCGGGTATGTTGAGGCGGGGATTTCAAACTAAACGAAAGGCGTTACGTAAGCATTTTACTGTTACTGCTTGATTTACTGCTACTTGGGATGATAGATTGTACTGAAGATGAGACCACTATGCATGCAGGTCTTTTCAAACGGACTTATAAGCAATATCTTCAGTGCAGCTTTAGGAGTAATAAAGTTTTAAAACTATAAAAAGTGTCCGTGCTTAGAGGGATGTTCAGACAAGAAATAGCCACTTTTTTCATGTCACCAATATTACTGCGTTTCCTACTCTTATGACTGCGACCTGTACCAAGGATAAAGGGTATTTAGGTGAGACTTTCAAGAAGATTTTTATGGAATATGAACGAAATAAAAGCAACACTATGTGCATTCAGGCTCTTGTGAAAAAGTATATTATGAGCAAATAGTTAGGAAATAATTTGAGTTATTTAAACCGAAAACTGTCAGAGAGGGCTAAAAGAGATGTTGAATTAAGAAAAAAAGGCAGTCTTATACTCACTGCTACCATTGCTACTGCTGCTACTTTTACTACGAATACTAATAATGAGGCTAAGCTTATGAAGAGGAAAACTATAAGGGAATGAACTTGAGGGTGATGCATGAACTATATCAAAAACATTTTTGCGTGGGGAGTTCGTCAAAAGGGTGTGTCCGTAATATCCCAGTGAATATTTTAGGGAATTAAGTTTAAACTTACATATTCAGGTTAAGTGGGATCTTGAAACCAAACCAAAAAGACCTTATGTAGCAGTATAGTAGCACACTCTACTACTACTATTACAGCTGTACCCGATACTATTACTATTAGAGCTGCTACTACTACGACTTACTACTAGTAGTAGTAGTAGTAGTAGAAGTATTTCTGCAGCTAGGGGTCTTACTGTAAAAACTTTCAGGGAAAGTTCGGAAGTATTTTGAACTGAATTCAAAATACAGTATGTCGTTGCAGAAAATTATTGAACCGTCACAGATAATGTCTCAGGAAATAGCCTAGAGTATTAAGTTGAAAAATGTCCAGTGTAATGTGTTGGGGACATGTTCAACCAGCCCCCTAAGGGTACTTGATGCATTACTACTCGCTGCCATTCATATCAATACCGAGGCGAAAGGTATTTAAATGAGCGGAGTTTTGTAAAATGTTGAGGCGTTTGTTCAATTAAACTTAAACGCCGCTATGTGTGATGCTAAGCTGGCAAAACGGCACATTAGCAGTATATGAAGAACTGCTTCGAGTTTTAAGTGGACACTTTCATGCCATGGTGAGTTATAGGTTGAACTAATAAAAATGGGACTATATGATCATACCACTATTACAAGCAGCAGTAGTAATACTACTGCCGCTTGTACTCACTGTTACTACGGCTAATAGGTAGTTAATGTGGAAATTTTCAGGGACGCTACTGGGAGAGGCTATGTTAAATCAAAAAACACACTCATGTACATGCAGGCTTTCAAAAAGAGTGTATCAGCAAACATCCTCAGAAACAGATTAAAATATTAAGTTGAAACTATCAGTGTATTGAGGGAAGGAATATTGAAAACAAGACCAAAAAGGTACAATGTAAACAAACCCAACTATTGCTACTAATGCTATCAATAATATATACTTCCAAATAGTCCTGCTGTTACGGTTTGTTACTTATGACTAATACTAGTTGCTAATGCTAGAATGATATTAGTGACGTTTTCAGGGAATGGTGAGGAGATGGTTGAATCTGAATCAAAAACCCACTCATGGGCTATTTAAATGGATGTGTTTAGCAATGTTATCCCAGTATCGCCTTAGGGTATTAAGATGAATCTTACTAGGCTACAAATAATTACCCACAACTCTTTGCAAATATTTCTACAACTATTACTTCTATTATGAACCAAAATACAATAAATCAATTGCATACAGTTTCGTCAAAGATATCAAGGGTTGGATTTTTCAATACTAGGATTATAAAGTAGAAAATTTTCAGGGAAACTTAGATGTTTGTTTTCAGAATTAAATCAAAAGGTACTATGTTTATATTGTTTTCATTGAGGACACGTTCTCGGCAATATTTGCAAAAACGTTAAAGTTCAAAGTTAATCATTTATTAGTTCACATATACAGGTATATATTTGACATAGGCCCATTGGTACACAAGCTTAAAATAAAAAATAGGCCGTAGTACAAAGATTAAATAACAAATAACGCCTACAGTACGAAGATAAACACGGACGGCCTAAGATACAATAAACACTTACAAGTAATTTCGTATCGAATACGTTTTTTAAATTCTAAATTATATTGCTCGCTGGAATTTCTATGTCGATTAAATCGAAGGAGAAATTAAGTCGAACGGTTTTTCAAAAAAGAAGTTTTTAAAAGAAAATGTTTAGGGACCCCTCAAGAATCCAAAGTGATGGGAAGAAATAAAGTCGACTACAAATTTGGAAACTACACTTTCAAATTACAATCAATAAAATAAATAAAACCCAAAATGAGCGGAACCCAAGAAAAGTTGGGCTGAAACTCTTGTCAGAAACCGTATTCGCATCTTATTGAAAACCAAATTACATTTTCAAACATTTTCTCCTTTTTATACTTCAATTACTTCAAAAAATTATTTAGGACTTCAAGGAATTAATATCAGTATATATAATAAACTTTCAATCCATATTCATTTTTTTTTTTAATTATCTTATTATGATGGTGACTTTTTTCTTGTTTTGGATGTTATGAGAAATAGAAACACTTAGCCTTAAATGAGAGTTGTTTTAGTACATTAAAAATTATTTTCTGGCTTTATCCGTTTATGTTTCTTCCTTATTTTTTTAGTTGTTGGAGTGAAGAACCTTCATCAAGTGACGTCAAAATATGCAGAGAAGAAAACTTCTAATCAATCCAAACCCGAGACACAAAAAACTTTAACATTCAGAACCCCATATTGTGAGAGTGACTTGCAAAGCAAAAAAAAAAGAAAAGTTCGAAAAAATATCAAAGAACACATTACATAAAATAAAGGCCATATTAAATGTGATATATGCAAAAACCCTCCCCCCCCCCAACCCCCCCCCCCCATCCTCTTTTCCCTTTTCACATATGCATCTGATATAAAGTTTGAGATAAACCATTTTTGTTTGCCAATAGTCTAAAGATCATATATCATAAGGTCTTTGGGGTTGAAACACCCTTCAGAAACCTGGGGCAACTGAAATAAAGTTATGCCCTAGCGAGGCTTATAAGCTTTTGATGGAAGGGTTGGTTTGGAAGACCATTGGTTAGCATACAAAAAAAAGTATTTTTTTAAAGAAGTGGTTGTAAACACTCTAGAAAGAGGCTTATTTTTATTGGAAATAAAAATTTTTGGGTCCCTTTTAAGAGTGAAAATTGATTAAGGGCAACTAGTCCCATTTTCCCAAAATGCATCCTGATCGAAATTTTTACAATAGCAATTTTTTTTCAAAAGAGTCCAAAGGGCAAGCAGCCCCCACACCCCACGCCTATTGTTCTCCCTATGCAAACATCAAAAAATTTTAAGACATCTGTGTCTCATCAAATTGAAAGGTTCCAGTAATGACTAAAATCTGTGGATGTCAAACTTCCTTCCTAACTCCTCCCCCCCCTCCACTTCCAAAAGGGAAAGGTTGTCGAGTTGGGCAATCTGTTCATTGTTTACATTATAGTATATGTATTAAGGCAGCTATGCTTGTGGGGCTTACTATCCAAAAAGACAAAGTACATTCAAAATGAGCCTTTCAGAAAATTTGAGGGGGAGTCATGAACTTGATCAAAAAACGCGTGTTGCAATGAATTCAGGTTATCAAAAGGGTGTAACTCAGGATATGTGTGACGTATATAATTCGAACCTCAGGAAATCATAAGGGAGATGATCAATCGACCAAAGGGCAAGATTTGTGCACTGTTAGTACAACTACTACTACTACTGACTACCACACTAATAATTTACAAAATTCAGGAGAAATTGAAACATACAATCAAAGACACTATTTGCAAGCATATTGTAAAAAGATTTATCTCAGGAATTGAAGTTCGGGTATTAAGTTGTACTTTCAGGGAATACTTAAAAAGGTGAAGATCAAACTGACAAGAGGCAATATGTGTTTGCTACTACTAATATTACTGCGCCAACTGATACCAATTTAATTACTTTAATGCTATAATAAAACTACTTATAGGGCTAAGAGCATTAAGATGAAAATTTAAAGAAGCGTATAATGTACAGGTTATCAAAAAACCAGA
Organism: Artemia sinica; assembly: GCA_027921565.1. NCBI lineage: Eukaryota > Metazoa > Arthropoda > Branchiopoda > Anostraca > Artemiidae > Artemia > Artemia sinica. Next base: position 24,890 of record JAPEVW010000936.1, read on the forward strand.
TTACCAACAATGTCTTAGCCATGGCTGATTGTATTGAGTTGGAACTTTCCAGGACTTGATGGAGAGGTATGTTCAACCTGACTAAAAGGTACTAAGGTGAAACTATCAGGGCAATTTGAGGGGGGCAGGGGGGAAGGTGAACTGAATCACAAACCACGCCGTACTGTATGCAGACTGTCCGAAGGGCGTATCCGCATTATCTTCGGAACAGCCTCGGATGTGTAAATACAGTTGAAGCTTGCAGGGGCTTGTTGTGGGAGATGTTGAGCCAACCAAAGACAATATTTGCATCTATTGCTGCTTCATACTGCTGTTTAATATTATTATACTACTGGCACTAAATCTAAGGCAAATACTATTAATTCCTACCTCGACTACTATTACTATGGTACAAACTGCTATAAAGCTAAGAGTATTAAGGCGAAAAAGTAGCGGAATATTAAAGTGTATTTTGCCTAAATCGTAACACAACCATAAGGCCACGCAGGTTGACAAGAGGACGTATAAGCAATGCTAAATGAACAGTTGATTGTATTTAGATTGAAAACTTTATGTTTTGTTGAAGAGGAATATTGTAGGAAAACAAGGGTGTTATGTGGTATATTGCTAATGATTATATTTTAGTTTAGAATACTGGGTGACCCAAATTTGATGGGAGTATATATAGGTACATTTGGCTTTTTGTATATATTTTAAAATTTTCTGTTTTTTTCTTCCAGCTTGCTATCTTTTTTTCTGAGTCATTTTACGTTTGGTCTATTTGCTGTCTATTTTTTTCTTAATCTGTACCTAAAGGACGCCTTGTGTTAACATAACTTATCTTTTTCAAATGGCTTTAGGGCCATTTTGGCCTAGTTTGTCCTTTGTTTCTTTTACCATTGAACTTTACTCGAGGGATAATCGAATATAATATTCGAAATAGAAATGTATATAGACGACGATAAGGACTCCTAAAAGTCACTTCATAATTTAGCAACCACAGTAAGTCTTTACTGGAGGAGAATCATAAACACGGTTCGCCGGACCTACTAGACACCAAGAGATGTTTCTCCTTGGTGGTACTTTGTTCTTTGAGGGGTACAGGTGGTACTAAGGTCTAGGTCATAATAGAAGGATTAAGAGCATCAGCATTCATCCTAACCAATGATTTCTAAGCACACAACGAAAAGACGGACCACTGCACGGTCATAAGACAGAATCTAATAGCAGATCATTAGCTAGAAAAGATATTGAGCAGATATTAACCCAGCGGGTGGTGTCAAAATCTTTTCAAGAAGTTATTTTAATAATTTGCACTTGAAAAACTGACACATTATATTCTATATTTTGCACCTGAACATCCAAACTGGACCACGAATTTTGCTAGGCCATTTCACCAGTATCACCAGATTGGACCAAAGTCCTTGTCCACATCTAAACCTGATAGTTTTATCATTGTAGAAATAAACACTTCGCTAACTTTCTGCTCCGCGAAATCGAATGATGTCATTTTGAAGATACTAACACAGAAGAATTATAAGCAAAAGATAAGAATTGAAATGAGATAAATCTGAAACAAAAAACACATAGCCAACGAAATGTAAAACAAACTTAAAACAAATGCATTGCTAAATTCACAAAACGATAATCAGAAAACTTTCCAACTAGGGATGACCAGTGATGTTCCTTTTTAAAAATACTGAAGACAAAGAATTAAGAAAGTAAATCCTATGAATTGAAATTAAAACCAAAGCGAGTTGGGATGTAAGTAAAAGGATAAGCCGAAAATAAATACCCAACGAATTGAAAAAAAGGGGAATCAATACAATTCTCCCACACCTAGCCAATAGTTCACTGCAGTGCCAAATGGATTGAAGATAAAACACAACGTGCAACGCACTCCTACATTCAGGTACGTTCAGAGCTTCTCTCTTTACACCATCCAAAGAAGTTTCAATGTTCTTTTTTAATCCGTTCTCACGGCCTCATTTGATTCGATTAGGGTTAGTGAAGCGAACTTATAGAACCGAATTTTAAGGGAGTATCTTTCTCGTCCTTTCTCCATCCCAATCAAAGCTTTAGAGTTTATTCTAAAAATCGAAAAAAGGAATCATTAAGAATAGAAAATTTATAAAGAACAAAAATATTACAACGCACTCGCTTTAATCCAGGGTATAATTCGGTGAAAATAGTTAAATTTACAGAGAGGCAAAACTCAGGATTCGCTAATAAAATGACTATTTACCGAATTCAGCATATAAGGTTTTTTATTGAAAGCGTTGTCGATAGAAAATACAAAATCGAATCGTTTGATTGGAAATTGACTATCTCAAAAATTTTGATTGGATGTGTTTGGTTGAAATAGAGGGCGTGAGAGGCGGGGGTAGTTATCCTCAAATCACCTTTAAGAAAGGCACAAGCCCTTCTAATTTTCCAATCGAATGTATCCCTTTTTGAAAGTTTTCTACAATATTAACTGATCAACAAAGGACCTGATATGACCCCGGGCAAAGCTTACAACCCCTACCACGAGAGCTCTGACGGGGGTTATCAGCCTCAAAGGGACCTACTTTCTATAACTTTTAACTACGTTTGAGAAAATCGGCTATCTAAAATTTTATTTGATGTGTTTGGGGAAATGGTGGGCGAGAGAGGGGGGTTAGTTGCCCTCAAAATTGCTTTCGGACTATTATAAAGGCGCACTAGCCCTTCGGAATTTCCAAATCAAACGCTTCGTTTTTTGATTTTCTACCTACAACGCTTGTTCAATTAAAAAACCCTATAGATGCCCCCAGGCGCATAAACTTAAAAGCTTACTTTATACTACATGAGTGCTGTGGGAGAAGTTTCATCCTTAAAAATATTAATTTCCGGACCTGTTTTTTTCAACTACTTTGAACAAAATGGCTATCTTCAAAATGTTGATTGGATTGTGTTATGTATAAATACTGGGCATAGGAATGGGAGTTAGTTGCGCTTCCACATACTTTCGACTATTAAAAGAGAGGAAAAGCCACTCCAAATTCCAATCGAATGGAGCACTCGTTGATCAGTTTCTACAGCCAACTCCTTCGATACGAAAGTGCCTGGTCTCAAGAACTAAATACAATATACATACTGCCAACATCGTTTAATGATATGAGTTCATTTTAAATATATACTTACAAAACTAAAAGCCAGATCGGAAAAAACTATCATTAACAGAAACTATTAGTTCAAGATACCATAAGTGGACATGATATTTGATTAACTGGAAATTCATCTACTTCATTCTTATAAGGGGATCAATGGTAATGTGTATAAGGAAATTATGGGCATTACTGATAATGGGTATATGCCAGGTCCATTATAGCGGACTTGCTTTAAGTCAACTAAAATATAAGTACATGATAAGTAAGGGCAACCCATTAATGTAAGTTATCTCTTTCAAATAGTAAAAAGATTTGGATCGATTTTTGGTGGATGTTATTCAAGATTTCGAAAAAACATTTATCCGCGCCTGAGTTAATTCTGGAACCTTGTCATGGAACAGGGCAAGACGGAACCACTTTTTAAGATTGAAATGTTAATATTTCTGAAAAATAATTAATTAGTTTGAAAATTACATAATTAAAAACGAAAGATTTTCGATTTTGAAGTAACTATTTTCCTGATTCCCAAAAGAAAGTAATATACATGTCAAACATCACATACCAACCGTTACACACCAATTATTGAGACATGAAAGAGTTTTGATGAAAATTACGGGTATTAAAAATATATGTCAAATTCTAAGCCATAAATTGATCTTGAGAGGTTTTTTTGTGAGTAAAATAATTGGGCAATTTTTAAAAAAATTAAGTTTTAGCCTACAAAAGCACTATCAAGAAATATTTAAGGATATTTAATTGTCAAATATGTCTTTTTATATAATTGGTTCGAGAAATCAAACAAAGTCGTTTATTTACATCCCATTGAAAGGCTTTTCTTTTTGTGTTTTTTTTTTAATGTGGCTGAGCGAATTCAAGGTACTTATAAGCCTATTCTGGAAGTCATGTCTTATCTTCCATGATAAGAGGAATTGGAATTACATTACCAGAGTTTTAGTGCACCAAAAATGAAAGTAAAAATAAAAGGGTTCACAAGAAGGGATAAATGACAAAGTTTACAAAAACAACGGTGAAGGGCTCATAAAACTTCTGATTTAGTGGAAATGAGGGATTGTTCTAGTTTAGGTTTTTTCACCCACCATTTGTTTGATCGATTTCAAAACAAGAATAAGTTAAGATTTCATTTTGTAGGCCTTTTCTGATGATTCTACTAAAAGGTATGTATATCCCAAGAAGCCCCAATCACGGGATACCAAAATTGATAAAGGTTATATAAACATACCTTTGGACCAACTAGCTCATTTTCCTGGCGTTGCTATATATAGACCTTACTAATTTTTGCCTATTATAAATTGAGGTTCATTTAGGTTTATAGGGGGTGTTATTACCATTATTGTTATTGGTAATTAGGTTATGTTGGCATAATAATTGCCATTGGTATTGGCAGTATTGGTATGTTATGGTGGTGAGTGTTATTTACCATTGGCGCGTTATTCGAACAGTTAAAAACTTAATAATCCCTTGTGCTGTTGTTCAGGACTTTAGTTGTGAAAATAATTTTTCCGAATCAGCCGTTATCACTTCGGTGCTACTATTCTCCGTGGTATTTTTATGATAAGCTGATTATGCCAGCCAAAATCTGAAAAATTTCACGTATATAACACTCTCCACTCAAATACATCGAATCTAGGGACTATGTGGTTTTACTCTAGATTGATTTCTCAATTTATGTGGTTTCTGTTATATTTAAATTATCAATTATCAGGAACACCTTCCCATAGCAGGCGTCTTTTAAATTAAGATTTAACACTTACCACGAATGAACGAAGATAGGCCAACCCTTAAGTAGTTTCCACAAGATTGACTGAGATATGATTCGTTTGATCCTACATCAAAAAGTTTGATTTTGATTAACTGTGATTAAAGCTCCTTTTGATTAAACAAGATACAGATTGCTCTGAGTTTTATTGTTGCTGAGATTTGCCGAAAGATGTGCGAAAAAAGCAGTGGTTCCATTTTGAAAATCGCATCAGCACTCAAGTCTTGGATTGGTGAAAAAGTCAAAACTCTCAAAGCGTGCTCCCGTGCAAAGCTTTGATTTTCAATTTGGAAAGATAATGGCTCGTCCACGTCGATGCATTTTCATGATTCATATTCACTTAGAGTTTCTGTATTTGCCCAATCCATTGAATCCCTTTACTACCCAAAACACAACATCCCCAGAGTCTCACTGCGTTGGAACAAGCAAGCCATAAACAATGGCAATAATCCACGCTGAAACCGAAAGCTTCGTTTTTTAATAAATAATATTAGGCGTCTCATGTTATTCACTTGAAACCCCTTTGCTCATGCCACAACTAGAATTACTCATGCAGATGACTGTTAGATACTTTGAAATACCGTTATTTTTCATTGAGTTACTCAACTCCTATCCCAGAAGGCAAATCTAACTCGGCGTTCGACTTTTCAAGCCTATCGCAATCTAACTACATTATCTAAACTGTTTGAGCTTTTTTTGTTGATGAGTAAAGGAGAAATGTAAACATTCGCCAACCTGTGGTTTTCAGAACAACTAGGGTGCGTTGATGTCCTTAGTGTTGAAATTAATGCCATAATGGAGGTTGAACTGGTCCAAGAAAATCTCGTTTCAAGCAGCAAACGATGTTAGGCGTGTATGGACTCATTGGTGCAAGAACCATGACTTCATATGGCAAAAAGAGGTATTAGCCAAAAGGTTATTAGTACCTTGATAAGTTTATATTTGCGACATAAAAGTACGCATAACAACTTACCAAACCAATTAACTTTGCCGGTTTAATTCATCAATTAAACACGGGCTTCACGAAATAGGTTTTTTGCCCCAGTGGCCTACGAATCGATCTGGCTAGTTTTTCAAACTAGAGGAGGGGAATACCTTTTCAAGAGTCTAATCGCAGTAAAATCAAATCTTAGAAGAAAATTTTAAATGTTGACAAAATGATCGACAAAACAAAAGCTAAAACTGGGCTTCTAGCTATAGAGTTAACTCTAAAACAGTTAATTTTCCCTATATTTCATAGGAAAACTACATTATTTTACTTTATTTTTACAAATTTTACTGACGAGTTTTTATTTTACGTTAGTTACAATTAGTATAAAGGGGGACGATTGCCTCCCACCATTTTTCATCGTCCCTTTCTCTAAACATGACTTGAAAATGAACTTAATACCGTTAGTCGTCTTAAGATATTACAAATACGCCTTTTGAAAAACTGGAATGCACATAGTATTTTTTTTATGTAGTTAAAAAAAAAAAAAAAACCCCCCATGCCCAACACATTTCCCGAGGTCGTCCCCCCCCAACCTTTGGATAACATAATCTTTTAGAATGCAATTACAAACAAACATTCCCTTCGTTGTATAACAACAGTCCCTGCAAATTAAAAAAGGGAAATTTTATAATTTACCAGTACTTTCATAAGGGGGCTTAGGGAGGAGGGGGGCACTGCACCGGGGAGGCATAGTTACTAGACTTTCGCGTATTTTGAAAAAAATTACATTTCAAAAGTTTGATCAGTTTTGAGGGGACGGGACATCTAAAAAATTGCAACG
>JAPEVW010000097.1:0-10000 GCA_027921565.1 Artemia sinica
TTCAAAGCAGGGAAATCGAAATCCTTAATCATACAAGAAAAGAATTGGCTCAAATTAATTATAAGTAAGCAGAACGCCGCGGCCGGCAGCAGCGTACCCGCGGCTTTACGAAACTGTGGAGTCAGTTGACCAGGCCTCTCGTTGATGGTGTTTGATGCAGGTGCTGGCACGGGGCCGAGGTTGATATCAATATTGGACGTTCCGATTAGACCTGGTAAGCCCCCCCCCTCCCCCTCAAAATTCCGCTTATGGGCGCCCATGGGTGAAATATCCCCTAAAATTAAAGTAATCTTAATGAAAATTACACCATCATATTCAGCGGACCAGAGAACCCTACGGTTGAAGTTTTAAGCTCCATCTTGAAAAATGTGGAATTTTGCTATTTATGCCGGGAGGCACGTCACGGATGCGTGTTCATTTTTTTTTTCAAGGGGTGATTACATCGAAATAATGGTCCTAGAAGATGAAAAGAGGGTGCATTCGAACGGAAGTTAAATGTTCTAGTGCCCTTATTAAGTGAAAAATGATTGGAGGGCAACTAGACCCCCTCCCACGCCCATTTGTTCCCAAAAATTATCTGATCAAAATTTTGAGATAGCCATTTTTTTCAGTATAGTTTAAAGATCAAATAATTGTGTCTTTAGGTGTAAAGTGACCCCCACAGTCCGTATACAGACATTTCCTTGGGGGGGGGGGGTTAGTGCTTGGAGCGGATTTCTATAGGGAAAATCTTCTTTGGGGAGGGAAATTTCTGGGGGTGAACATTCCAGGGGAAATGTCACACTGGGGTGATTTGACAGAATTACTATACGAAATCCTTTTTAATTGTCCTACATTTTCTTTGCCAAATTTTTCATTTGGAGATGTTTCTGGGGAATTACCCAGGGCCTTTTTTTTCCGCGTGTTTTAATTTCCGGGAAATAATTTCCACGGAAGGGGGCATTTCTGGAGTGATCGAGAAACCGATTAGAGATTAAAGTCTTATTCAAATGAAAGAATGCTAAGGAGAATTTTTAGGTTGAATCATCCGCAAGCAATTTTACAGGGAGGGGATCCTCAGCGAGAATTGAACTGCCTGGATGGAATTTGACAAGGGAGGGGGTGAACTTTACGTTCGATCAAATATCCACGGAGGAGTTTTCCATAAGGGGGAGGGTACATTTCAATGAGCGTGAGCCAGATTTACCGGCATTATTTAAAAAGCGAGCAGAAATTATTCCATATATGAAGGATTGCCCCTTCCTCAATATATTACTCTTTACGCTAAAGTTTGACTCTTTGTCCCAATTTTTTAAGAGCGTCTACCGAAACACAGGAGACGTTTAATTATAATAAGAAGTGTTTTTAAAAGTGTTAATTTTATTTTAATTTCTCATGCACAGTGAGCCAAAATTGAACGTGCATCAGTTGAAAAACTTCCAGAAATTAAAAAAAACAAGTTTTTTTTAACTGAAAGTAATTAGCGACATTAAAACTTAAAACGAATACTTAATAACTAAAGTTTGATCTTCTAACACGTCTTTTTGTGAGTTCTCCTTTTAAAAGCAAACACAAAGTCTCTGCCGGCTATTTGTTATTCAGCAAAACATATCAGTAAATTCATTTTGCATGAGTTAGGGACTGTGTTTGGGTCTCTTAGGAGGGTGTGAGGAGTATATAACTGTGACAGCGGTGATTATGAAATTTGGAAAAGAGATCTGATGGGTAATCTAACTGTATACTTATTATTTTCTGTTTTATTTCTTTCCTATACTATAAGTTGTGACGCTTGCTTAATTCTAAATGAAGAAAATCTCGTCGATGAGATCTTGGTAACTTGTAAGAGTTGGAACTTGCGCTAGTGACGAAGAAAGTCACCAATGCCATCTGTTATTTGACGTTTATTCAGTTCTGTTGGTGGAATTATAAGGCAATATTAGCATAGTAATAAGTGCTGGATCTCAATATCTGAAACTAATAAATTTGCAAAGTAAAAGAAAGAAAACAATAGCGGAAGAATGAAATAAAACGCTAGATGGAAATTTTCATTTGACCTCTAATTAGGCTACTATTTATTTATATGCCCCGGATAATCCTCTCAATAGTATCTTTTTAAAACAATGAATTAGGTCTTTAATCCCTTGTAACGGCTTAGGCTAGTGGCAAACATGTCTTCTTGCTTACTTTCTGGACTACATTTTTAAAGCAACTGGATACCCTTGTGGTTAATTTCGCCTATTTTATCTTTGTGTTTGTATTTAGCACTTCTATTTTGTTCAATTTCTCGGTTATATGTGTTTTCAAGTTTTGTTTCGAGTCTTTCGTGAAGTTGCTAAACACTTAGTGGGCAATAGTCAAAGAATAAAAAAAAACTACAAAAACTTTTTTTGGGGCGAAGAGGTGGTGGGATTGTTTGCCCATGTCTCCTGCTTACCATCTCGGAATGTTTCATCTGTTTAAAAAATAATACGGATTCGCTGATCACCGTACCAAAGCATGGTAAGCACGGTAGTAAAATGTGTGCGCTTACTTAACATAAATTGTGTGTTTTTCAGGTGCGGAAAAACCTCACCGTAATATGAAAGAAGCGCAACTTCAAAAAAGAAGAAGAATGTCTATAGAAATAAGTTGAAAATTCTGTTTTGGAGAGAAGAAGAGACTCAGCGACACCCAATGTGATACCAATGGCTAGTGACGAAGTAGTAAGTAAGTAGTAAGTATGACGACACTAGAACCTTAAGGTCCAAACCGACGGTGCTGATCTCCGTTTCATGGCCCTTCAGCCAGGAAGTGCGATGGGGGGCTGGGGGCCAGCCATCCTGTGCTTTCGCACACCCTTCCTGCTTACCTTCCCCAGATTTCTCCAGGTATCCATTTAGAGACGGGGTGACACTTGCTAAGCTTACTAAGTCACGATACTGACCCGCGTCCAAACCAAATAACTGGCTACGCCCGGGATCGAACCCGTGCCCCATGGACAAAGAATTCTAAACCCGGCGCACGTCCACCTAGCCAGGACGGCTAGCCAGGACCTAGCCAGAAAGGCGAAGTAGGATACAAGGTAGTAGACATAGATCGGGAAAACAAATTTGTGTTATTTCTTGGATAACAGTTGAGGAATATTGGGTGCCTTGGATGTAAACGGAGGGATGAGCTTTTTTTGAAACTTGATTGAAGGCTGAAACTGAATTAAATGTGGTTGACTGGCAATTATCTATTTTCATTTTACCATATTATGTGCAGTAATTAGTATCAGTCTATGCTATTTTCCTTCTAAAGAGTTTTCTCTTTTGGATTGTTACTAGGGACCGGGGAGAGGCTACCAATTTTAGTGTCACGGGTTTATACACAACAATTTTGGTGTGTATAAAAAATATATTATATTTTTGACTGAGAGACAGGGCAAATTTGCACAAACTATCCTTGATTTAATTCCTAACTATCGATATAGGCCTTTTATCCTTGGGTTAATGGACGCTATTTGATTAAGACTAGAATATAAAACAACTAGAATAATAGTTCGTGGGGATTTGCAATTACTAGCCTAATAGTTCATGTGAATTCGCTCTTTGTCTTTCAGTCAGGAAAATTATATATTTGGTAAAAGAAATTTCGTTTTACTGAAAGAAATTTTACAGGAGAATTTTAAGAAGGGGAATTTAATGGAGACATAAGCTAAGTTTGTCAAATTAGTGACAATTGAAAAGTTTGTTAGCCTATTTGCTCATTCATAGATAGTCGATCAGTTAGAGCAGAATAATATAACTTTGCTTGTAGTTAAAATTGTCAAATATTCAAAAAAATTTCATTTACTGAAAAGTAGATTTAAGCAAATGCAAACGCCATCAAATGCAAATGTTAAGATAAAATGTATTTAAAAAACAACTCGCAAGCCTGGCTGGGCCGAATTTCTATTCTGAAGTAAAAACAAAGCAGAATAGCATATAAAAGAACTATAAACACTGCAAACCGGAGAAGTATATTCAAGATGCGGACGGACAAAGGAGGATTTGTTGTGAAAAAATATGTTCTATATTAAAAAGCAAATAGATTACAGAAAATGGTCCTTGTGTGCTTTATCTGCACTCGAAAACTCTCCAACTTATTAAGCCCCATAAAACTTGCCCTTTAATAAATTTCCACCTATTCCTCCCTTATGTATCACCCCCAAAAAATTTCCTCCCTCAGTCAAATTACTTCCAAAAAAAATCACTATTTTACTCTATTCCCTCTTTTAATTTCTTACATTAGATTCATTGTTTAGTACTCTCATAGCTGTTATATAATGCAGTTACAAATTAAATTGCAGTTGCAGACTTTTTATATATGCGCCTGGGATAAGGATTTATATATCCTTCTATAAATCCTTGAGGAATCAGAAGGAGGAAACCTTATTCAGAAATTTTAGAAAGGAGATAGGTGCTTTAGCTTTATGAATAATATTGTTATTATGGATATCCTCTTTGAAATTAGAGGAAATTGTGACACCGAGTATTTTCAAGAAGGACGCATAAATTCCAGGAGGTTTATGATGAAGAAGAAGAGGTGGAGTTTTAAGGAAATATGTTATTGGCATTATCCTGGATTTAGAAGGGTTTACTTTCGTCTCTTATTCCAAGGCATTATGTACATTATGCCATTATGCAATTACTTAAGCCTTTATTTTAAGCAAAAGCCAGTTCAATAGCTTTCAATGATGCTGAAAAGCCCTAAAGTGAGGTATCTATCCTAAACTTTAAACTCTGCAAGAGCCTTCAGATAAATATGGAAAAGAACAGAGGGGGTGTTGGAATTTATCTCTCATCTCATTTCATTTAAACTGAGACAGAATAATTGAGGCACAGCGTGACATTTTCCTTCTTATTGTAGAGAAATGTTTATGAAATTTGTTTGAATAAAAAAAAAAATCATTTACTTTATATTTCATAAAAGTATACACAAGGTTTATAAGTGCATATTAGCTACCCTGAAGCTGGGGCGATGCGGCATTTTGTAGGTGGGTACGAAATGTCTGAATAGATACATCAGAGGGTTTGTTTTAATTTCAATTACCCTACATTAAACCTCCCGATGAATATAGAATGAATTTTGTTAAGGGGGTTTTCGTGGTATCTCGGAACTGGTGTTTGATCCCTCTTGATTCACAGGAATAATTGTAGTGCACGCCTTTATCAGATGCGTATGGTGGTGGTGGTGGATAATAGTATCCCTTCTAATGCCACAATATTTCTTTGTGTACATATTACTTTCACTTGCCTACTGGCACAGAGGGAAAAAAGGCGAGGTTGCCCATCATGTGCCTCGACATTGATTTATTTTCTTTGGGGGGGGGGGGGAGGGCTACAGGCTAGTAGGAACTTAATTTTTTCAATTTGGATTTTCGATATATTTCCTTTTGCATGTATATAGGCTACGATGTTCCAATGTATTTCAAAACATGTATAGGCCTATAATGTATTCCAACATTAGAGAACAACATTAATACAATATATATATTGTAGAGGTTTCGATGGCTTCAACCACTTAGAAGATCATAAGTCACACATATTCCATCCTAATGAATAACATTACTCTTCTTCAACTCAAAAATTTTCTAGTAAAAATACTATTAAGCTCTTCTTAAACAAAATTACGGTTCATCTCCAATTTTTATAATATATTTAATTTCTGTGCAAAGTTTTTTTTACTTCAATCCAACATTTTAATTCTTGAATAGAAAAGCTGAAAAGTTGGAAGAAGAAGTTCAAGAGCCCGAGGGGTTTAAAGGATTTCTACTCAATACAATATCTTGGTTGAGTTTGAACAATTTCTTTCAACAGGAAGTGAAGAGCAACTTCAAATCTTAAAACTGACAGAAAAATATACCTTATACGAGGAAGGCTTTCTCCTCATCTGCTCGCTCTTTACTCTAAAGTCCAACTTCTTGTCAAAGTTATTTAAGAAAACTCGCCTAAGCACAAGGGACTTTGGATAGGAAAAAGAACCTTTAGAAAAAAAGCAACAAAAACTAACAAACTTATGCTTTACGAGCGAAAATTCAAAGAATAGTAAGCCTCCTTCAATAATGTATAATTTCAGTTTCTTTTTTAAGTTTTAATGTTTCTTCTTACTTTCAGTTGATAAAAAACTTGTTTTTTTTTCATTATAATTAAACTCTGTGAAACGGTGTATTCTTTTGAACGTGATACTTCTTCTAACGCAGAGAAACGGTCAATGTTTCAACGCTAGATGTCTGCCTTTTGATAAGTAGCAGGACATCGAGAACATTTTTTTTGAAAGATAATGAAAATAAGTAAAAAAAAGAGTATGAAATAAAGGCAATGAAAAAGTTTATTATAAAGTATAATAATAAAATATTATTTTTTATAATGAAAAGGTAAAGTATAAAGTAGTATATACAAAATAAATATATATAAAAACGAAAAAGAAGTAAGACTTGCTTCTGCTTGAATATTTTTTTATGAGTGGAACATTAGCTGGAACGTAGTAATGAATATTCGACGATCCATTGTAACCAATAGTTGAAAAATACTTTAAAAAAACTCGAATGAAAAAAAAAACAAAACAATTTTTAGCTGATTCAGGAATGGTAACAATTTTCGAAGTTTGTTTTAATAGTAAAATGCTATTTTGAAAAGAACTTCATCTGAATTTTTGGAAAGGAGCCTGAAACCTTCAAAAATACTGTCGGACCAAATTAAAAAACGGACAATTGGAATAGCCTCTGTGGAAAACCTTTCACGGGGAAATTAAAACCCCACTCAACCTCTACGATGAACAGAAGAATCACTGAACATGAGAAGCACTGTAGTGTCCCCCTTTGTGCTTCTTTTAGTTAGAGAGGAACTCAACACAGAGAACCAATTAGAGAGATCCCCATTTGCTTTCCCTTAATTAGGTGACTAAGTATTTAGAATTTAAAAATGTAATGTGAAGACATCTTCTACTGTTCTGATTGATATTCGTAAAGTACACACAACCAAGAAACTTTAAATGAGGAAAGGACTGAGGGTCATTTTTCAAGAGAGGGAATTAGTTGTTATTCGAAGTAAATCTCATAAATATGGATCTGTATTTCATTGTGATAATAACTATTTAATGTTTTTTAGGCAATGGGAACAACAATGGAGACTGGTTCTAAACACAGAAAAATTTCAATTCACTTTTGAAGCCGAGTTTCAAGAAAATTTAAAGCCAATTTTGAATGTTTTGTAGCCAACATTAAGGTAATTGGTGTAGGTAATTCTCACCTTTGTTTTTGAAAACTCTATTGAAGAGAACTGAAAGGGGTTTGAGTTTTTGGCCCTTGCACACTTGTTATTCATCGGAGTTCCAGTTGCTGAATTATGTTCCATGACCGAAGCTTTTCCTGAGACCAAAATAATTTCAATGATTTCAAAAATATGAGAATTGCAGCTTGGAGTGTTACAATGTTAAAAATTAATTATCGTGTCAATATTTTTACTGACAAATTCAGACACTTTGAACTGGACTTCAGAAACTCATATCCCAGGGCAAATTGAAATTAGATGATATAGAATTTATTTACTCAGACAGAAAGGATGGTGTAGATAAGTAGGGAATAGGGCTATATGATGAATAAGGAAGCAGCTAATTCCTATTTAGGCTGGGAAGGTATTAATAATGGAAAATTGATCGCTCATTTTATGACTAAAAAGTACAGAGTATCAGACATAGTAGTATATGCCCCTGTAGAACCGACTTACGGAGATACTAGGGACTCAGAGGAATTTTACTTACAGTTACAGGTACAAATAGACAGGGTCTTAGGTAGAACTATGATTTTTTATTAGGAAATTCTAACGCCCAGGTCAGTAGAAATAGGGATTGACGATGATATCATAGCTTTGGTAAATTTGGTGTTTGAAAAGATAACTGCAATGGCTACAGACTGCTGCAATTTTGTAGGTATAACAACGTAGTTATAACCAAGACAGTATTTGGCCATAAAATGGCTCATAAGTTAACATTGTATTCACGTAATGGTAAGACAGCTAACCTTATTAGTTATGACACTGTAAATTGAGGATTGACAGGATCAATACAAGATATAGGATATACAAGAGTGCTGTTATTGCTGTTAAAAGTATAAATCACCATCTTGCAGTGTCTAGGGTTTATTTAAAGTTGAAATTTCAGAAGGGTAACCACCTACCAGGAGGTAAACTCCAGGATGAACGGGGACGGGGACAAAATTAATGATAAGAAAAGAGTAAAAGAGAGATGGGCTGAACATTTTGAGAATGTGCTAAACCAGAATAGAGCCACAGGAAAAGATATAGAGGAAAATGAAAAAGTTTGCGACATCTTGGATGTGAAGGAAGATTTATTTTGGGAGGAAGAATTAGCAACAGTACTAAGCGGATTAAAAAATCACAAGCCCCAAGATGCTGATACTGTGGTTAATGAGTTTCTCAAATAAGGTGGCTATGAGGTTAGAAATAAGTTGCTGAAGAATATGATTATGATTTTCGAATACGGGAAAGTACCTAGTGATATTTGGAAAACCCTAATTAAACCATGTATAGGAAAGGCGATAAGAATGAGTGTGTTATTTAAAGAAGTATTAGCCTGATCTAGCTTAGCTAGAGGATGTGTTACCAAATTTTTACTCTTAGGTTAGTAATTGAGAAGTCCCTGAGACATCAAACACCTTTAGTCCTTGGGTTTTTTAGATTATGAGCAAGCGTTCGATTTAGCTGGTAGAACAGCTATAGCGAAGGTCTTATTCTTGTATGGTATACAAGGCAAACATATTAAAGTGATTAGTGCTATGTATGAAAATAAAACTGCCGCGGTTGTGGTTGGCAGGAATTTGTTCTATCCCCATTTATATGGATCATTTTGATGAACTTTGTGTTAAGGAAAGGCAATAGGAGAACACAGAAACAAATGGGGAAGAAAAACTAAAGTAACCCTACCATAATTTTGGTATATTTACGTCTTTTTGGTTTCATCTTTGTCAGTTAAAGCATCCAAGTGTATGCCTGGACACGTGGATAAAACATCAAAATATGAACTATGTTTTCTGAGGTAGGTGTTATATTAAATAAAGGAGGTATGAATACTCATAAAACTAAGTGAGGTATGAAAAAATTTTTCAAAGTGAGGCATTGGTATGCCTTCTTCTTATTCTTCTTATTTGGATTAATATGGAGATGCTTTCGCATAATCTTATCACTGGAATCAAATTCTGAGCCCTTCAGTGTGTTGCTCCAGCTAGGTTCTATTCGATGCCCGGGTCCCGTATTACCAATTTAAGGTCAAATCCACTGCGCCACTACAAGACGTATTGGTAAACAAAAATTCAGAGGCAATAGTCAATCTGGACTTGTCCCAATTAAAGACTGGAAAAGAGCAGATTTAATCTAAAATGATTAAAAATAGCACAGAATAAAGTCTTTAAAGCTACTTTCAGGCTTCATCAAAGATATCGTATCTCCGATCTATACACAACTACTGGATTAACTGAAATCACAAGTTTGGTTTTGCTTGCTAAAACTTGCACACACTGCCCGTCACAGACCTGAGCTCTCACACTTTTTCACTCCTTGCTCCTCTGTGAGTTTTGCTCCTCTGTTGATTCTGTTTCTATGATTTATTTATTGTGTTTGCTCACTTTCGTTTTAATATTAACGTCTTTATTTTCATCTTTTCTTTTCTATTTACTTGCTCTGTCTCTTTGTTGGTTTGTTTACTTTTTCAGTTTTATTCTTCTCTGTTTTGTTTTTCGGCTCACACAAGCTATGCTTTAGAGTCAAAGCTAATTAACCTATTATATTTTATGTATTAAATTAAAATAAATTGAAAACAAAAACGTGGCTACAGTTAGTGATAAATAAAGAGTTAAAGAGAAAGGGGCAGAACATTTTGCGAATGTGCTAAACTCTTGTAAAGCTACTGTAAATGCTAAAAGATGAATAAAAAAACCGTTATGGTTTGACGGTTTTTATTTCGTTAACAATTTTCACAGAACTCTCCCTTCGAGATTTGCAACATA
>JAPEVW010000097.1:15000-73000 GCA_027921565.1 Artemia sinica
GAACATTAGAATTGTAGAACATAAGAATTAGAGTTGGCAAAACATGGGATTAGAAATAATAAAGCCCCAGGTGCTTATAGACCAATCTATAAGGAAGGTAATCAAAGTAAGTATTGTAATTACTCGGGGACTAATTTAGTTTATGTAGGAAGCAAATTACTTATTATAATGATGCATTTGGGACTTAGAGGCCGTAGATACAGTTTACAGAAGAACAGTTTTGGGTTGGGGATAGGTCGTGTCTATCAAATTTTTATTCTTAGATTATTAATTGAGAAGCTCTTGAGTCACAAGACTGATGATATCTGATGTCCTAATTTTAAAACCAAAAGGTCCGGAATTTTTTAAATCAGTAAAAGTGCTTTATTCTGCCGTTAAAGGCTAAAGCTCACTAAAGAAGATATTCATTAAAGCAAGAGAGTCGCTAAATTGGAGTGGTTTGTGCTAGTTAAGTTGATAAAATTGTCGTGGTTAAAGGTAGGTAATGAGGTTAGTTGGGTATTTCTCTGTAAATTAGCAGTTAAGTATGGTTGGGTTTTATCCCGAAATTTAGGGGTCATTTTGATTGTCTGTGTCCTAAAAAACGCAGCGAAAGAGAAACTATCCTAGACTTAGTTTTTACTGATGATTTTAGTATCCTTGAAAAATTAAAGCAAAATGACTGATTTCTTGATAGTTGGATCAATCTTACGAAGACCAAGTCACTTAGACTGGTAAAATGTAAAGTTGAAAAAGTTGATGTTGGGTAAGAAAAAAAATTAGCTGCTTTTACCTTAGCAGGATTATTAGTATAGATGGCGGATGCTGCGTAAACGAAACAAACTAATTATGATTTTATTCAACACTCCCCCCTTGAGATAATTAACTACATCTTAAGGGTAGGAAGAGAATACTTTTCAAAGCTAAGCTAATCTTGTAGAACGAGCAGTAACCAACAAAACTACAAATGAGCCTTCCACTGCTTGGTTTTAGACTGTGAATCCCAAATCGCTGAATTATAAATTGCCATTCAGGGTGCAACTCGGTTTAGATGGTAGATTTTTACTAGAAACTTTTTTTTAGCGGTGGCTTCGCTGCCCTGCTAAAGCCAATTTTTGTATTTTGATGAGCCAGCTGCGACAGTTTATTTAACATAAATTACGTATTTTTTCAGTTGCAGAAAGCCTCACCGTATTATGTTATTTAGAAGAAAAGAAGAGAGTCAATGACACCCAATTTAACACCAATCCCTCTTGGTATAGTAGGATAAAAGGTAGTAGACATAGATCGAGACAACATATTTGTATCATTCCTTGGATAACGGTCGAGGGAATAATGGTTATCTTATATATAAACTCTCGATATATAATAAAAATAACTAATATATAAAACAAAATATTTAATTTTAGATTTATATTAGGGACTAGGGAGAGGCTACCAATTTTGGTGTGAAAAGTGTTCGCACTTGTAACTGCGAATCAACCTTTATCTAGGAATTGTTTTTTTTTAGAGAAACATTACTAGCTGTTAGTGCAGCTGAGGAATCAACTCCAGTCGAAACATCCTTATTACCATAGTAACGAGCACAAGGGAACTTTGGAAAAACAGGTGTAGGAGAAACACGATCAGGAAGGTGAACCTGGTTTTCAGTTGACAGAGGGAATGATTACTATTCATTGCTTAATTATTTGTACATTGAAGAGCTCTTAAACCTGAGTCACATTGAGCATGGAAGCTCACAGGAAATTTTCTGCGGGGGGGGGGGGGATAAGGGAGGGGGCAGAAAAAGGAATAGCAGTTATGGTTGGAGGCACGGAGAAACATTTTAGGAAATATTTTCTCAGGAATAAGTTTTTTAGCATATATAGAGGCAAAACTCCAAATAAAAAGACTAACTAATTTGACATGTAAAATTAAACTAAACTCAGCAAAGTTTTGAACGGCGAGGATTTAATCCATAACATGTTTAATTACTATGTATTATTATGTGTTCATTATCCGTTACGCCCCAAACATGGAGTAAATGAAAATCAGAATTAAACCGAAATTTTGGAAAAATGTATTATGTCCTGAAATGTACTTGTCCTTATGTAATTTCTTAAACGTTTCAATAGGTTAGAGAAGGAGTAGATATAGAAACTTGAAAACGGCTTACAAGGGGATATTTTCAGCTCTAATTTTATTCCCAGAAGCTTCATTTACCTGTCCTAGATGAATAGCTTTCAAAGATCTCAATAACCCCTGTAATGGGATTTTTCTCCTACGAAGTACTAGAGTTAATGTCTTCGCTTGTTTATTTTTCAAACCAGCTATGAAAATAGTGAGAAGACCACGCTGCCATTTAATATTCATTTAAAGTTGTATTCCACTGTCTTATCAAAAAATTTCCCTATTGTTCTACTTGTTGTTTAAAACAAGCTATGTAAGTAAGTAAGTAATTCAGCATTGAACTTTTACAGTCTTTATTGTTGGTGCTGATCTCCGTTTCATGGCCCTTCAGCCAGTAAGTGTAATTGGGGGGAAGGGGATTCGGGGCCAGCCATCCTTTTCTGTTGCACACCCTTCCTGCTTACTTTCCCCATATTTCTCCAGGCACCTATTTGAGCTCCGTCGACTCTGGCTGAGTTTACAGAGATACACCACTGACCTCGTCCCACAACCGAATAACCGGTGACACCAGGAAACGAACCCCCTTCTCTTCGGACAAAGGATTCTGACTCTATGGCTGTGGCTACTTTGGTTCTATGCGCTTCCCCTGCCCCCCAGAAAACACCCTCTGGGTATTTTCTAAAATTCCGTATAAACAGTTTTAGCAGAGTTTACAAAAAAAACTTCCTCGTTTGCAATATATGTTTCCGTTATTATGAGAAACCAGGTGTTTAGGGTTTTGGTTCATTGGGGCATTTCATTAACCCGTCTTTGGGTAACAGGCTCATATATCCACAGAATATTCGATTATGAGAAAATCTTTTTCTTCAAAACACCCCCCCCCACCCCAAAAAAGTTTTTTTTTCTATATATAAGAGGGTAAAATATCTGGAGGGGGGCAGTCTCCTCTCCTATTTTTATCATTGACGCCTGAATATGGCTTTTAGAAACATAACCTGACACATTTTGCAGTGTCCACGGTATCTTCTTTTATTAGCCTATTTACTCACTAACAGCCAGTGGCGTGGCTAGAGGGGTAAAGGGGACAGTTTTTCTTAGGCAAAATCAGAGGCCTGATTCATTCACGAACATTTAGGGGGTAAGACAAAATGTAATTTTAAATATCTAGGTGGGGGGAGGAGGGTCAAAAGTTCGTCTTTTTCCGTTTTTCTTCAATAGAAGCATAAAAAAGACTTAGGAAAGTACCTTCTAAAAAGACACTTTTCAAAATCTTAAGAGGGGAATATAGGGGGGGGGAGAGATTCCCTCCGTAATATATCTTTTGCATCTTTTTATTCAGGTGAATATAGGGAGGGGATAGTATTTCCTTTGCAATACCTATTTAATAAATCTATCTTGAAGTTCTTTTTTTCTTTTTGGTCATAACTTATTACACTAAACCTCAGGAAGGCATTAAAATTGCGCAAAAACATAAAAAAAGGGAAATATTATTGTACAAACATTGATAAACATTGTTAGAAGCTAATTTCAAATGTGAGATTAGAAGATAGGTAAAGCATTGTTATTTAGGTTACAAAATGCTCGTGTCCTCTTGCCTACAAACAGCATACTAATAAAGTTGTTGCTGCATTAAATTCACAAAATTAGTTTCCCGACTTTTTTCTTTTAATAGATTTTTCTGAATCCTTACCAGTTTAACCCCCCCCCCCCATCCCTACCAGAATGCTTGGATCCGTTTTTGTACCTCCTCCCTCGATAAGTAGCATAGCGTAACAAAAAAAACAAACTTCTGTTACCTGCTTCTCATAGGCTTTGCCTGATATGTCTGTCCCCTTTACCCCCCTAGCTACGCCCCTGCCCGTTTGTGAGAAATAGTCTAATTAAAGGAAATACAGTCGTAACTCACAAAACGGGTCAGTTTTCGTTTCGAAAAATTCCATATTTTGGCATCACTGACAATTAGGGCTACACATTGTAACAGAAACCTAATAAAGTTGTTGGTGCATTAAATCAGAAAATTAGTTTCTTGACTTTTTTCTTTTAATAGATTTTTGAATCCTTACCAGTTTAACTTTTCACTAACCCCCCTCCCCCTCCTCACGCACAAAAATGCTTGGATCCGTTTTTGTACCTCCTCCCTCAATACAAGTAACATCGTAATGTAAGTAACAAAAAACTTTTGTTCCGTCCTTCTCAGGCTTTGCCCGATATATCTGTCCCCTTTACCCCCCTTGCTACGCCACTGACTGTTTGTGAGAAATAGTCTAATTAAAGGAAATACAGTCGTAACTCACAAAACGGGTCAGTTTTCGTTTCGAAAAATTCCATATTTGGCATCACTGACAATTAGGGCTACACATTGTAACAGAAACCTAATAAAGTTGTTGGTGCATTAAATCAGAAAATTAGTTTCTTGACTTTTTTCTTTTAATAGATTTTTGAATCCTTACCAGTTTAACTCACTCCCCCCTCCCCTCCTACCAAGAATGCTTGGATCCGTTTTTGTACCTCCTCCCTCGATAAGTAGCATAGCGTAACAAAAAAAAAACTTTTGTTACGTCCTTCTCATAGGCTTTGCCTGGTATAGCTGTCCCCTTTACCCCCCTAGCTACGCCACTGACCGTTTGTGAGAAATAGTCTAATTAAAGGAAATACAGTCGTAACTCACAAAACGGGTCAGTTTTCGTTTCGAAAAAGTCCATATTTTGGCATCACTGACAATTAGGGCTACACATTGTAACAGAAACCTAATAAAGTTGTTGGTGCATTAAATCAGAAAATTAGTTTCTTGACTTTTTTCTTTTAATAGATTTTTGAATCCTTACCAGTTTAACTTTTCACTAACCCCCTCCCCCTCCTCACGCACAAAAATGCTTGGATCCGTTTTTGTACCTCCTCCCTCAATACAAGTAACATCGTAATGTAAGTAACAAAAAACTTTTGTTCCGTCCTTCTCATAGGCTTTGCCCGAGATATCTGTCCCCTTTACCCCCCTAGCTACGCCACTGACTGTTTGTGAGAAATAGCCTAATTAAAGGAAATACAGTCGTAACTGACCAAATAAGTCAATTTTTGTTAAAAAAAAGTCTATATTTAGGCATCACTGATAATTAGGGGAGAAGAATGTCCCCCCCCCAGATTAAGACGAAGAAGCTTGGATCTATTTTGGACAAAATATAAGAGTGGGGCCTTTGGCAACTAACCCGAAAATTATCAAGAATTTCTGTTTCTCAATCCCTCCTAAACTTTGACCATTATTTTAATAAGTTAAACTAAAAACTGCAACGTCAAGAGCGGGGTATTGAGGAGGGGGAAACCTCCCTCACATACCTAATAATTTCGTTCGTTTTTTACTTTTACTTGAAAGAACTTGCTTTCGGTCCTTACACGCTTTTTATTATGAAATAATAATGAAATTTGTTTTTTTAATTTTATAGTTTATTTATTGTGATAATTACAGAACTTATTGCAAATTTAAAGTGATAAGTGTGGAAAGCCATTTTGAAACCAAGATGAACACACAGTTGCACAATACCTTCATTCAACTGGAGGTCTCTTGGACTCTAAGATCAATCCCAGCCCCTCAAAACGCCTTTTTCCCAAGATGTATCCGATAAAATTTTGAGATATCCGTTTTGCTTAAAACAAACCAAAAGTTAAATAATAATAACTCATGGGTTGAGACCCCCCCCCCCCAAAGCCACCAAGTTTTTATTGTTTTAAAAAAAGAGTTGTGAGAAAGTCAAACTTTAGCGTAAAGAGCGAGGCGTTGAGGAGGGCACAGCCTCTTTCATATACGGAATAATTTCTGTTCGTTTTAAGTTTTAATGTCGCTCCTTACTTTCAGTTTAAAGAATTTTTTTTTATATTTAAAGGCTGCGAAAGCGGGGGGTTTGGGGGGCGGTAGCCCCCCAACTGTGCCTCCTAATCCCTGTACGTTTTTAAGGTTCGACCTTGTAACTCAGCCTCTTTAACTCTTTAGAAAACGTAGTTTTTTTCAAATAATTTTACAATAGGTTAGGTTGCATCAAGACGCTGGGTAACTGTAGGACAGAGAAAAGTCAAGACAGATAGTCCAAGTAATTGAGAGGCAAATTTTTAAATGGCTGGGGCCATTTTGTTCAGTGTAGTTTTAAGGTCTGGAAATTATGACTGAGCATGACCCCCCCCCCCTCCACAACCCTCAGAGCATGGGTTATAAGTTATGCCGTGTGGGGATATAAGGTTTTTTATAGGAAGGGGACTCATTTGATTGGTAATCAGAAGTTCTACTGGCCTTTTTAACAGTCAAAAGTGATTGGAGGTCATCCAGCCCCCTCCCCATACACCGATCATTTCCCCAAACATATTCAATCATAATTTTTGAGATAGCCATTTTGTTCAGTGTAGTTGAAAGGTCCAGAAATTATGTCTTTAAGGATAACTCCCCCCCATACAGCCCTCAGGTCAAGGGTTGTAAGCTACGCCCTGGGGGCATATACGGTTTTTTATATAAATTGTGGTCGTAAAAACTTCAAAGAGGGCTCATTGGATTGGTAATCAGAAGTTATAGTGCTCTTTTCAAGAGTCAAAGTGATCAGAAGGCAAATAGCCCCCCCCCCACACACACGTCGTATTTTCCAGTAACTCATCTGATGGAAATTTTAAGATGACCATTTGTTGTCGTAGAAACTTCGAAAAAGGCTCAGTCGGTTGGTAATTGAAAGGGCTAGTACCTTCTTTAATAGTCAAAAGTGATTGGAGGGCAACCACACCCCCCCCGCCCATCATTACCCAAACACTTCAAGTCAAAATCTCAAGATAGTGATTTTGTTTGACGTAGTTTAAAAGTCCAGAAATTATGTCTGAGGATGAGAACCCCCTCATGGTCCTCAGGGAAAGGGTTGTAAGGTATGTCCCGAGGGCATTTAGGGTTCCTATGGAAACGGGGGTCGTATACACTTCGGAGGGGGCTCATTGGAGTGGAAATCGGAAGTTGAAGAGCCATTTTTAAGAGTCAAATTTTTCGGAGGCTAGCTATACCCCCCCCCCCCCCCACACGTCATATTTTCCCCCAAGGCAGGTTTTCAAAAAGGCATATAAGCACTATAGTGGCAGCACCACTCTATAATAGCTAGAAATATCATTGAAACATTTAAAGAAGCTAATTCGATCCAAAATTAAGTTATAGGGTCCTTTCTAAGAGTAAAAAGAGATTGGAGGGAAATCAGCTCGTCTCTCAAGCCGATTTATTTCCCAAACATATCTAGTCAAAATTTTGAGAGAACTATTTTTTTCAGCATAGTAGAATGGCCCAGCAACCATGTCTTCAGGAATATTGGGCATGTCAAGCCCCCACAATTATGCCAAACTATGGATTCATATAGAAAAAATAACGAAGACATAAAATATTATTTTTTTTCATGAAAATGACTGTCAATAAAAAACAAACAGAAATTTATCTAAAAAAAAACTTTCCACAAAACAAGCTTTTCAGAGAAAAGTAAAGTGCTCCATTAAGCCAAAAATGGGCAGAAATGAAGTCAAGTAATCATCCAAGCGTAAAACTATCAAAAATCATCAATAAATAAATGAAACTCAAAATGAACAGAAATTAGAATAAATAGCCGAGTCAAACTCGAAACGAGAAAAATTAGCATTAGTAAGGCTGATAACCCCCATGCCTTTTCAAGACTAGAACATAATTTGCCGTTTACTGAAAACAAAATATTTTTAAATGTTTTCACTTTTTGTTTACTTCAATAAGTAAAAAAATTTTTTCCTCACTTTTTTAACCTCATTTTTTTATTTTAAGGAATAAATATCAGTATAGGTAAATTTAACTGACAATCCACGGTCATTTTTTTTTTTAGTAAAACCTAAGTTATGTTCTGGTCTTGAGAAGGCATGGGGGTTGTCAGCCCTATTAATGTTAATTTTTGCTCGTTTTGAGTTTGACTCGGCAATTTATTGTAATTTCTGTTCGTTTTGAGTTTTATTTAATTGTTGATAGTTATTTGTGGTAGTTTTACGTTTGGAAGATTATTTGACTATTTTTGCCCATTTTTGGCTTAATAGAGCTTGTTTACTTTTCTTTGAAAACTTATTCTGCGGAAAGTTTTTTAAATTAACACAAATATATGACACCGTCATTCAGCTCGGTGGGGGGGGGGCAGACCCCCCCCCCTTATGGGCGCCCATGTACGGTATACAGAGTGCTGTTATTGATGTTAAAAGTAAAGATCGCAGTAAGTAAAGAGTGGTTCGCATGCAGTAGATCGCGTAAGTAAAGAGTGGTTTTACGTGAGGAGGAGGGGTATATTTCAAAGAGGGTGATCCAGGTGGTTTACCGGTATTTTTTGAAAAACGAACAGAAATTATTCGATATATGAAGGGTTGTCCCTTCCTCAATAATTTGCTCTTTACGCTAAAGTTTATCTGTTTGTTCCAGTTTTTTAAGTGTCTATTGAAACAAGGGGGCTGTTTAATTAGAATAGAAAGCTTTTTTTAAAAGGGCTAACAGCTTTAGCGTAAAGAGCAAGGTATTTAGGAAGGGGCAACCCTTCATATACGGAATAAATCTGCCAAAATTAATATGCAAATTTTGCTTTAATTTTTCATGTGCTGTGAGCTAAATTTGAACCTTTGTTAGTTGAAAAACGTTTTGGAATATGTTTTTTCAACTGAAAGTAAGGAGCGACATTAAAACTTAAAAGGAACAGAAATTATTTCGTGTATGAAAGGGACTGTCTCCTTTGGGAGGGGACCTATATGCCTTCTAATCTTTTTAGTCACCTAAAAAGGGCACTAGAACTTTTAACTTTCGTTCGAATGAGCCCTCTCCCGATGTTTAGGATCATGATCTTTCTTCTGATCAAAAATACAAAATTTCACATTTTCGCTGATAGGAACTTGAAATATCTATACTTAGGTTCTCTGATACGCTGAATTTGATTGTCTGATTTACATTAAGATTCTTTTACTTCTAGGGGATGTTCCCCTCTTTCGAAAATCTGACCAATTTTCTCAGGCTCGCTGCCTCTTATGGGTGTCATTAAGCTAATGAGTCGTATATATTTTAAATCAGCATATTAAGCCAAATCTTATGATATATTTAATGATATCAAGATTCCGTTCTTTAGAGTCTTGGTTACTATTGAGCCGAGTTACTGCATGCTTACACTTCGTTACCACAAACTGTTTGAAAAGGTTTATGAGGCTGTTTGCCACGCTTTCGTTTGTTATAATTTCTGCTTGTTTTAAGATTTACTTTAGTATTCTTTTTAATTTCTATGGATGACAAGTTTCATTTATTCAGTCATGGGGATATCTAATTTTCTTCAGTTTGACTTACTTTTTACTATTACTTTTTCTTATTATTCAAGTTCCATTTATTCATTCAAGGTAGGCTAGTTACTTTGGGCTTTAAGTTCGATTCGCTAAACGAGTAAATTTGCGTAGTTTTAGATTTTCATTTCGCTCTTATTGTTTCTTGCAACATATTTTAATTTTTCAAATTTATTTTAAATAACTAACTAAATGAAAGTTGTTTTTGTCATAAGTTCAAATCATTTTTTTTTTTTCTGAGAGGGATAATAAAATCTAGCAGATGAAATTAATCCGAACTACTAAAACACAGGTTATTAAAACGATAATATCCTTTGTTTAGCCTAGAATCTATTTGCTTCTTGCCGGTGAGGTAGTTTGAAAGTAGTAGACACAATTGCAAATTTTTGAAAAAATACTTGTTGTGTACCGAAAATATGAAACAAGTAAAAAAAAATAATTTTTAGAAAAACTTCCAGCATATTAGGACCAATTATCAAAATGTTTTGTTTCACATGCCTCATTTTTTTTTAAAGAGACGGGTTTACTTTAGAAATAAGAAGCCTTAGCAGGGCACCATAAATGACGGTAAGAAAAAACTCATCACTTTTGTTATAATGTTGGTTTTTTAGTTAAATAAAAAAAGTGTAAATTTGCCGGTGATGTTGTGTCGGGCCCGACCGATATGGATTTTTGGGGTCCAATTGCGATTCCGATATATCGGTAGCGTACCGATATAATTTGCCGATAAGTTTCCCTCCGAAAACAAAAACGTTACCTAAAATTTAAACCCCCCATTCTCTGCCCATATTCATACTCACATGTTTCTCTTTGGTTTATTACACACCAAAGAACAGCCTAAATAATTCACTATGAATATCCAAAAATTAGGCCATTTACAAAAATTTTTTTGACTTTTTTATCTTTTTCTGATCAGCAGCTTTTGAGCACACAAACGAAATGGCAGATATTTGCGGAAGTGACATAAGAAACAAAATTTAATCAATGAAGCCGGTTTTGTTATATTAACACATACGCGAAAATTTGATTGAAAGAAGCGTAAGATGTTTATTGAAATTGATTATTCAAAGCCAAATTTCAATAGCTGGACTTTGAATTTTAGTCATTCAGATATTGATGTGAAAACTTAACTTTACATTCATATTATATGGTATCTTACTAAATAATCCCTGCTAGGCACAATGGACACAGGGGTGCAGCTACATTTTTAAGCTCGGAGGAGGGATTTAAGGAATGTGTCGACAAAACCGTCCAGTACGCCGACAAATGCGGACACACAAGCTAAATCTCTAAGGTAAATTTTCCAAGGTGTTGAAACGTGGTGGTAACACCTTGGAACTCCCTCTCCCCACCTTAAAACACCCCCTCTCCCCCCTAGTTGCACCCCTGATTGGATATCAATGTTTTAACTGATTGAATGATCTTTAGCTCACGCAAGTGAATATTCATTAAACAGGTAATGTATGGTTTATTGTATATTTTTTAGTTGTTTCGGTAGAGGATGTACGTTCTTCAAAAAGATTCAAAAAGAATCAGCAGCTGAAACGTCTATCCGACGCCCTATGTGCCAGCAAAGGCTCAGGAGGATCTTTATCCCTTTTTAATTTTTTGTCATTTGACTCACCCGTGCTGCTCTCCACCATGGACAGACTTAGCTGTTGGCTCCATCCACCAGGACTGGACAAGCAAAATTATCTAAGGAAATCTGGTGACATCTTTTGGACAAGTTGCGTCAAAAAAAAAATTCTTTATCAGCCAATAACAGATATTTTTTATAACCGGATAACAAGAAGATCGTTCAAGTGAATAGCTTCTCTTACCTTGCTGGCATAATTAGTATAGATGGTGGGTACTGTGAAAACATAACAAACGAATTATGTTTTATTTAACATATCGTATTACAAATAATTATCTACATCTTAACGGTCTTGCAAAGAACCCTTTGCTTAACAAAACTGTTCTCGTGAATCGAGGGAAACTTACCCACAAAATTTCAAATAAACTTTCAACTGCTCTGCTTTAGACTGTGAATCTCAACGCGCTGAAATATAAATTTCATGTTGCATTGCCAGGGTGAAACTCAGTTTAGCGAGTTTAAGTTTACAAAAACTACACTTTAGCGAAGCCGTCGTTTCGCTGGAAATGCCCATTATTGTATTTGAAAGAACTAGTAAGCTGCGACAGTTTGATTAACGTAAATTATTTACTTTTTCAGTTGCGAAAAGTCTCAAGCGTGTTATGAAGAAGTGCAACTTCAAAGAAAAGAAGAACCTCGTCTATAAAAGTAAGTCAGATGGCAGATGGATTCTTTTTAGGAGAAAAGAAGAGACTTAGCGATACCCAAGTAATACCGATCCCTTATGACGAAGTAGGACAAAAGGTAGTAGACATATAAAACATTAGAAAACTTTTAGAAGCCAATACCCAAATAATTTTATATCTGGTTCATTCATAATCTATGCCCTTTCGTGTAATTTTTTTAAGTGTTACATCCCCTATCCTTCATTTTTTGTATATCCTTTGACTTCATTATATTTAAGGGAGGATTGCCAATGGCTTCAGTGTATATATGTTAGGGTTCAGTGTTTTTGACATTTAAACATTTAAGATAATTGTGAATATGATAGAAGATTTATCTGGGTTAAAAGATGAACTTATTCATTCTGTAAATGAATTTTGTCATATTTTCATTAGATTTCATACAATTTCATTATATTTTGTTATAATTTCGTTATACTGAAATTCCTTCTTGAAAGTTTTAATAATTTTGAATTTGTTAAAGTTGTACGAAGAGAAAATATTATAAATGTATTTTGTTTTCCTTACAGTCCAAACTATGTACCGGTCTGAAGAAAGTACGGGGGGTGTCGGCCCTACTCCTCTTAGTTTCTGCTTGTTATAAGGTTAACTCGGATATTAATTTTGGTTCTGTTTGAGTTTCATACTTTTATTGATGGTGATTTATGGTTGTTTTGTTCTTGAGAAATTGTTTCCTTCCTTTTTGCTGATATTTGTTGTAATATAGCGGATTGCCTTTCTTTACAAAACTTCTTTTGTCGAAAAATGGTTAAAATTAATTTCTTTTCGTTTTTAATTGACATAGTGTTTTCCACTTGTTAAGTAAGCAATATTTTAAATTCTTTATGTTTTTTCTAAAAGAAAATAGATTTCGAGTTACTTTTTAAATGTTTCCCAAAATCTTTATCAGTTTTTTTTTAGCAAAATACACGCTTTTGAAAATTTTGATGCACAGTATATTTGTATTTAGTTTCAAACCTCAACTTTCCATGAAAACTAAAACTTGAAACCCTGTTTTTTTCAGTTTTTTTTTCATAGAAATTTAATGTTTAAGTGTTGTTACCACGGTGTGAGTTTTGAAAGGATCTTTGATGGGCATGATTTGTCTTGAAATTCTGCCATAACTGCTGATAATGATCGCTTTTTTGGGAGGCATAGGTTCTTGTGGTTTATCATTATTATTATTTGGAATTTGGATTGGAATTGTGCTGTCCTGAATTTTAACACTTTTGAATTTTAACTTGTTGATTATAGTTTTTGATGTAACTTAATTGTTGGGGCCCTTGCCCGCTTTTTTAGTAGATAAATATTTTTTTCCTTTTTGCTTAGGTTTACCTAGAGTAAAAGTTTTATATACAATATAAACTTTTGTTGCCTAGGCAACAATTTTACGAAAGAAAATAAGTTTGCTTCGCATTAAAATTCTGTATGAATGATCACAGGGGCATTCTAAATCCTGGACCATTGATTCTTAATTTATGGACACGGCAAATTCAATTTTGGGGTTTAATATATTCAAATTGCCTGTGTCTTGACTAGACCACGCTAGAGGCAACTTTGCTTTTTCTGTCGATATATAATTTTTAAGTTAAATCTGGTTCATGTTTAGAGTATATAATAAATAGATTGTTGGAGTGGAGATTGGAAGTAAAAGTGAGTTATTTTTTACGATTGTATTTGACTTTTGTCCCGAACCCTGGTGGGGCTAGGAAGAGAATATTGAAAATTGTTGTCACTGTAGTATCCACCGGAGTAACTGTCTTCCTGCAAGGATATATTTATTAGTGGTGACACAGGTTGTGGTACCTCAGGCTAAATAGTGTTGCCCTTACTCCCCCTGCAGGGGGTACACTTGTCACATCCCTGGTGGTTGTAATATCAGCGTGTAAGAGCTGGTAGAACCCTTTGGACTGCTCGACTATGATACAATACTCTAGCGGAGGCCACTAGTGGTTCTAGTGACACGGTCCCACATCCAACGCCATTGCCAGAGGCCATTAAAATAATATTTTGAAGTTTTAATTGCTTGTCATGATGTCCTTGTAGTGTTTGGGGTTCCACTTAAAATTCATATCCATATGGATGTACTATTTACTATTTTGCAGAAATATTGACAATTAAACTAATTTACAGGTTTGACTACGTTGGTTTTACTAATTCTGTTCTTATTTCAATGTATTCCTTGCGTAAAATTATCTTAGGAATACATCTTGTTGAAATATATTGTTGGGTGTCTGCTTTGTTGCCGGTTCCCAATACGGCTATGCAGTAAGTTTCTTATGCATTTATTCTCATTTTTGCTCACCTTCTAAGTGAGGCTGTTTCTTAGTAAAATTGCAGGGCTGGTTGGTATCATCCTCCACTTCTCGAATTTTCCTCGAACCTTGGCAAAGTTATTCGTGTCTCACAATATTTCTTCCATGAGATCTATTACGCTAAGGGAAATCCCAGAATTTAAAGGATGGGCAAGGCGTTTTCAACAGCTTCTTTGGGGTCTGAAAAGCACAATTGGTCAAATGAAGGTGGTTCAAAATCACCTTCAGTCATTTTTGATGGACAACATTTAAATTTTATTTTATGATAAATTTATCTAGCTACTTTGAAGCTGAAAACATTAAGGCTATTGATGGTTCGATCATCGCTTACGCTGAATGAAGCTAAGGTAAAACATGAGTTCAATTCTCAGATTTATTTGTGAAACTTTTTAGAGAGCAAGTGATTTCCTAAATAAGACCAAACCAATTCATTTAGTCATTGTGGAGGTGGCAGTGCAATTTGAGCAAGCAACCTGCAACCTCAAAATGAATCAATATCTTTGTTGACTGCTCTTTCCTCGGGCAAATGAAGGATTCCACAGTGAATATATACAACGTTGAAGTGTCGCAATGGTTTTTAATTTAAACTTATTTAGTTTACAGCAACTTATAGGTTTTTGCCGGTTTTCGCTCCACAGTTTGTTGGTGTCAGAGGTTTTGATGGCATTGTTCTTCTAACTTAAATTTTGCTTTCTTCTTCACTTTCATTTTAACTCGTTCTGATTCTCGATGTGGCTTGTCTTCTTACAGCATATTTCTTTGCTCTTCAATTCATTTTTAACGCTTTGTGATGACTGCTTTTGCTCGGTGCCGCTTATCTTTTAATCGTATATTTTTTTTTCTTTTTTTGTTTTTGACTGAGTATTCTAACCACATATTTCTTTATTCTTCATGTTTGTTTGTCATTACTTCAGAAATTTTTGAAGGTCCTTTACCATAGCTGTTCGGAAGTCACATTTCATTGTCTAGGCTGTTCAATTCCCCTCTTTACTTTACATTTTTGGGGTCGTCTTCTTGATGTTGTCTGATTTGATGGTTCAGTTTGTTCATTTTGAGCTTTTGTTAATTTACGTTTTGTCCTCTAGGTAATATGAAACTGTTTAAAACGCATTCATTGTTGTTCACTTTTATTTTGATTTGTTCTGATCTTCGTCGCATGTCTTGTAACCACATGTATCTTTGTTTTTCACTTTTTTTTTACTCGCTGTAATTTTTGCTGCCACTTGTCTCGTAATCTAATATTTCTTTGTTCTTAAGTTTTATTTTCGACTCCTTGTAATTGCCGTTTTTGCTGCTATTGGTTATTTAATTCTCTGTCTTTTAGGTTTTATGAAACTGCCGAGACCATCTTTTATAAATATACTCATTACACTTAGTACATTATACTTAACGACGTTTCCTGTTTTATTTTGCAGGTGTCATATATACTAAAACGATACAGCCACTCCTGAGGCGGAAGTGACGTATTGACGTATGCTCTTCAAATCTGGTCATAAATATGACGTCACTCAAATAATTTTTTTGCGAAATTAAGCTCTTAAATAATTCTGCTATTTCGGATGTACTGCATTTGTTTCATTTAAAACCTTAACTTATCATTATTCGAATTACAATATTTAATTAGACAAAATAATAAGAACTGATTTAGCTGAACAATAGGCAGATTTGGGTATTCAACTATATTTGCCCATCTTTCGCAAGCTTTTTAATCACATTTCTCGCAGCTATAGGACAAAATGCAGAAAAAAAACAAACAAAATCACTAGTTAACGCTGGTTAGCTATCACTAGTTAGCACTAATTAATCACTAATTAACACTAAGAGTTTTGCCTCTTTTCTTTGTGCACATCTCCAAACTGGCAAATTCGTTCTTTCAGATTTTCAGCCGTAGCGTTGTTTGCGGATACGTCAACGTAAATAATAAACGCTTCTGCTGCCCTGGTTAATTTTTTATCATTTGCTCAGGTGAATTTCGAACGTTTAATACCAAGAGACACTACTTGAATGTCTCATCATATTTAATTTTTTCTTGTTAAATCTAAAATAACCTTGAGTTAACTTTCTTCGGAAATCCCTATGTTTTCTATATCCCGGAATATTCCAACACGCATTTTCATATGTACTGCATTTCCTTAATTTAAATTCTTATCTTATCATTATCGAAATTACAATATTTAATGAGGAGAAATAATAAGAGCTCACCTGATTTAGCTGAACAATAAGAAGTTTTGGGTATCCAACTATATTTTTCCCATCTTTTTCAAGCTTTATTGCCACATTAAAACAAAATAGCCGGCAATAGTAAATTAATGTCTTCGAAACATTACTTATTCATCCAATCCTGTTATTGCATAACTAATTTGGCTTCCAAATCCTTGTAATTGAACAGAGATGCTACTTGATACTCAATCTTTTTACCAACGCAGCCTATCCTCAGCCAGGTGTAAATCCTCTTCATGTCAACTGTAAAAAGTAAATTAATAGATAGTTTATATACAGGTCTTAAAATTGAAAATTTATTTTATAGATAGTCCACAATTACAAATCACAATCTATTGAAATTTTTTCTCAATGGGAATGTTCTCGAAGGTGAGTTTAAATTTTTCTGAATAGTACGAGGCATGCTTTTCTTTTAACTGCAGTGCTGCTGTTGTGTCAGCTCTTTTGTAAGACTGTAATTCCCTTAAGACGAGTCCTCTCAACTCTGATCAATACAATTGTGCCATTTTGCTTGCTAGCCTTTTTTGCTCTAGAAATGGCATCTAAAGTAGTGATTCGACATATTTTTATATCCACTAAACTTATAATAAGCTTCAAAAGTAATGACTTTTCAGCAAATACACTTAAAAATTTGTCTTGCCATAGCAAATCAATTTTTAAATACCAAGACACACACATTCGAAGAACAAAAAAGAAAAACTAGCATACAACAGACCTAAATCTGTGACCTAAATTGTATTATAAATTTCATTATTTGAATGATATTGTATTAAGCAAAACACATCAACATAGGGTACCAGAGGCTCTTACGCAGGTCCAGCCAAAAACTCAATTCAGGTCGAGATGGCTCATAACTATTATACAGTCAAAGGTGACAAAAAGTATATTTTATGTCCTCTATTAGCCAGGTCTTGATGCCTACTGCAAAATACTTGATTTTCAATTCAAAATCAACGGATTTGGTTGATTGTCCTCGGTCCCTTAGAGAGGATAGAGTTTGTTCTGTCAACTTGTTTTATCTGTCAATATACTATGGTTTTATTAGTCCCGCCACTTTATTAAAAAAAAACTATGTTCAATCAGCATGTGTCATGGTTTTGAGAAATATAATATCTCAAATTTTCTCAAACTAATAATGTCTCAAATTAATGTCTCAAAATGTCACATCATCAGTTTCGGAGTAGCCTAACTTTGCCAAAATATCTTGGCCATCCTGCCAAATATCTTGATCCTTTTGCACCTATAATAGAATGCAATATTTTCAGTAGGATTGTTAAGCAGAAGTTCAGCAGGATTCTTATCTATCCTCATTTACTTTAATAGACCTAGTTCAAAAGAACACAGTAAAGGCTATTGGGGAGCACGGGTCTAGGTGTTTATCTATGTATAGGAGGGGGTAGTCTCTCCTATACTAATTTTACACTATGATTAGAATTAGATATCAATTCACATTTTTGATGCGTTTATTAAGGTTTATTTTGTGACCAACCCCTCCTTAAAAAATCCAAACAAGAATTCTGGTTACAGCCTTGAGCTATAACCAGGATTCTAATGACCCCACTTATCTCTTATGCATACGAGCCTTTTAATAGGAGCGCAAATGGGGACTCTTAAAACTTTCAATAAATTAAAACAATCTTTGTGTTTTTGAAAATATGTACAATCAAGCTGAAGAGGCAGTAAAGAACTGTAACGTATGTTTGAAAAGGAATAAAGCTAGCACAATATATCCTAGGCTAAGAGAAAACATTTTTCCCGACCACACATTTTATATCTGGTGATGGATACCACGGGAAACTTGCAACTTTGCGCCAATGGGGATTAATATATAATTATCGCAGTAGACACTTTTACTAAGTATATAGTCATAGCACCGCCCAAAGTTCCAGGTCACAATCAATTATGGAATTAATAATAAAAGCAAGTATATTTGCTTTTATTATTAAAACATAACATGTTTCAGAACTTCAACCATTTTGAACGCAAACACGTAGTGTAATGTCCACTACCCTTTTGCACACTGGAGGTTGAATCAATACGTCTTCGCTTTTGACTAGCAGCCACTGGTGTTATAAAATCATTGCTGCTGCTGCTAGTATTTTCCAAGATTTCTTCTTCTTTCTTTTTTAAATGGTGTTGGCGCTGTTGGAGGACTATATTCTCTTAGTTTCTTTAGAATTGGCTTATTACCAATAAGACTTTTGGGGAAGTTTGATGCATTTAGAAAGGTGTATAGATTATTGTCAAATGATAAAAGTCCTTTACGATTCGTCGCCATATCACAAATTAAATCAACTAGATTATAACTTTTTCCCTGAATTATAATTCGTTTCCCTGTACTATCGACCTGAACTTGATAATCATCACCACCAGTTTCCAACATGAGATATGCTAATACTCTTTTACTCTGTTCTCGATAGGTCACTGGCAATAGGTTTCCAATTGATGTTACTATGGAATTCAATTCCTTCTCCTTTGATTGCACTGCTGAATCTTGAGGTGTTTCCTGTTTAGAGGGATCTGTGACGGCGACGGCGGGTCTCTCACGATAAGGTTTATGAATGTCCACACGTCGCAAAAAATCTTGAAGTAAAACTAGCTTTTTATCATCGGCAATATTTTCATCATTAATGAATTTGCTTAGATTATCTTCAAAATGTTCCACGGGCGAGTGGACAAGTTCAAATGGCGTCAACTTATAGGGTTTAGCCATCCAGAGAAAACTGTTTAGAAGTCCTGCAATTGTTGGTAGTAAAAGTGTAAAAAAGCTACCGCCCGCTTGAAGGAGACGTTTTCTTTTAAAAACTTTTCCTTTGTTTTTGCAAGCCAAGGCACGTACAGTAGAACGATGTTGTTTTGTCTGTTGTCTAACACCTTCTGGCAAGTGTACATTGCCATCGGTTAAATTTAAACAAAGTTCAGTTATTAGATTAATGAAATCATTGTCAACACCATGTTTGAGTGTGAGCTTCCTGAGGGGTGGTTTTGAAGTGCCTAAAACGGAAAATAAATGCTGTTGTTTGTGTAGTTTCTTCAGTGTCATGATGGCAATTAATAGCTTTTTCTACTGTTCACTAGAAGATATACTGTAATTTCTTTGTCGAAAATATCTGACTACACGTAGATCCTCGGATGTATTCTGATAAAGATCTAGCAAAATGTGCCCGTAGGGCTTATTCGTTGCCTGAGTGTACGCTGTACGCCTGGATATATTTGCTTATTGAGTTATTAGCGAGCTAGAACCACGAACAACTCGGTAGATAATATAGATGGTGCAATTCAAAGCAAGGGTTCTCATACATTTGCTCTGATGAAACAGGTTGTGTATAACTAGGGCTATGGAAATGTGTTCATGATGAGAGCGAATGGTAAACAGCTGTAGCATTTCCTGTGAGAACTGTTCAATTGATTCAGCCAAATCATCAATAATCAGCCCCGAGTTTGGTTCAATACTATTGAAAACATCAAGTCCCCGTATAAATTGTATTGGCATGGATGTGGCAATAGCTTTTATTTGATCGTAGGGTTCCTGCCAAATACTATAGTAATAATAAATTTTCTTTGGTTTTTCCATAAACATTTTATTACAATTTTGAATTATTTTAGCTAAAAGTGTCGTTTTCCCAGACATTTTTGGGCCACAAAGAAACGATCTGAATGATGTTTTAAATTGATACATACTGCTGCTGCTGTTGACAACAGTCGGACTACAACTAACTGTAAACCATACTTGTCCAATGAATAAATAATAATTTTCCCATAGATGTATCTACGTTAACAAGAACAACAAAAACAATATTTCATTCATGTATTAACATCAATACTTGTACAGCATGAATAACACACACGCTATTTGTTCAACAAGAACATTATTATCAGAAACACTTCTGTACAGCAATAATAACACTATTTGTTCAAGAACATTTTTTTCACTTATTGACAAAAACACTTTTTCAGCACAGCAAGAACAACAATATTTATTAACAAGAACAACAACAACATTTTTCATTTATTAACAAAAACTTTTGTACATCAAGAACACCAACAGTAATAGTACACACATTTTTGTACAACTTAAAATAGCAATAGTACTATTTGTACAACAACAATATTTTTCACTTAAAAAACAACTTACAACAATAGCATAGTTAAACACTATGAATTTAAAGGATACCCCCCCCCCCCAAGGGCCCCCACCCCCGGGGATCGCGGGCCGAAGGCCGGCCGTGGACGGGAGCTGTGGAACGAAGGCCGGCCGTGGGCGGGACCCCCCGGGGATCGCGGGTCGAAACAGTATACAATAGTCGCCGCCGCTACTGCAGGTTAAGTTAGATTAGGTTTGAGCATTTAAGTTAATTTATGGATTTGCTGTCTCCATAGAAAAAAAAAATGTGGACCACAATTTGCTTTGAGGGTTAGGTTAGGTTAATTTAATTTATCCAGACCGATTTGGTTGTGATAGCCTACAAATTCAACCCGGTCTGAAATTCGATAGTGGCCGTGGGGGAGTACATTTACACCATTCTCGAGCACAAAGACTTTGTCGGATATACAAGACATAGCATTCTTTTCAACTCTAAGAGTATAATTTTTATACTGTTGAGAGCAAATTGCAAGCACTTTTGCTTTCGGCACTAGACTACTTTCTACACGGTTTTTGTAGACACTGATGTTGAAATTATTTTTTACAAAATTTGTAGGCACCCCTTTACACGCCTGTTTTACATCTTTGTTGTGGGTTTGTACGCAATAAACTTTAGGACCGGGGAACACTCCATTGGATATTAAAGCGCTCCCCGTCTCTGATTTTAACATGAGTAGCTGATTGGGGGCCTGACGTTTCACCAACTCGGGGTTGAGGGATGCATTCTAGTTAGTGAAATCCATCCGCGAGCTGATGTGTTCCTTATTTTCTAAATCATTTAATAAATACCCGGTTTTAATATTTAACAGCAGAGAATCTGTATCCCCATAATAAACTTGAACATCCCCCTCCCTTGGCCTTTGTACCTTGCACACATTATAAAAAACGACAACATGAGCTTTTTGGAAATTTCAAGTACTGAACTACCTCCCGCTATATTCTTGTTAAGCACCACATTTCTTTTCTTTCTGTGTAGAAGAACCATGTTTGCCTATATGCTCGTGAACGATGTAAAATTGGAGTCTGCAATAATTCGTGCACATTCTAGGGGGTAAATCACGACGTTACAACGGGATCTGTTCCGTACGCACATTTTTCCAAACGCTGAATTTAAAATGACCTTGTACATTTCCTTTTCTACTTTACTTTTTGCCCGAGAGGGTTTATCGACAAAGGTGTCGATAAACGTCTTCAAATAGGGTTTTTGACTGAATTGCAGGACACTATGTATTTTTGTGATCTTGAAACCATTGTTCACTATCCAGTGCAAAAGCACATGGTGAACAACTATATTCTGTTTAGGGTCTAAATCTGCAATCAGTTTCTGCTTGGAGGGAGTCCAGTGCATCCCCATATCATCAACCGATGATCGATTGTATGGGCTCAGCGAGTCCTTGGTCACTGGTCGATTGATACAAGGGAATACAAAATCTTTGACAGAATCATGAAGCACCAATGGAATGTGTCCGTCAATTTCAAAGAACCATCCTTGTGGCCCATTGTCCTCGACGGTGTGAATGTCGGGGATCTCACAAGGATTCTCAAGCCATTTATAGTTTCCACACGGCAAAGAGTAGTGAGACATTGCCGAGGGGTAAAGAGAGTTCATGTCAAGGAAAACTGCATTTGACTTTACACCAGTGTCTTGTCCACTTGGATCTGTTGTTAAAACGCGATCTCCATGAAAAACATACCCCCCCCCCCTCATTGATCTTTCTACAGAAAGGTGTTGATCCACATCAGTGATCAACCCTATTTCTTCCCTACTAATTTTTAAAATCAAGTCCATCACCAAATATGGTGTGGAAAAATAGTAGCCCAAATCTAATCCAAACTCTGAATAAATTTGGTCTTTGTTTTTACAGACAATAGAGTTAAAACGTCACTGGCCAAGTACAGTCTACAATAATCCCACCCTTTTTACAATTACCCTTATCCCAGACCCCCTTGGCAAATTCATATTCCTCGGCAGTACATTCACTGTTAGTGAGTGAATTATAGAAAGCTTCAATTGGAGGTAGGTTCTCCTCGCTCAACCAAGCACCAGAACAGTAATATTCATATGCACGCCCTTACAGGTCAGTAGGTCATACATTTCACTGTCTGGAAAGTGCTGTTTAAGCAGAGGAAAACTATCAAGATTTCCGCTTTTCTGCACTTGAATCAATTGACTCAATGCCTTGGGGAAAAAACTAAAAGTCTAGGAACCTGATTTTATTCCAACACGTATGCCTGTTATTCACTACCTGCCATTTCAGCTCGTGAAGTACCAGTTTTTCGGTTGATTTGTTGATAATTTTATAGGGAAATGAATTGTTTACCCATGGACTATCTACTCCCCCTCCCTCCCTCCGCATACGTGCCAAAGCCGATAAATTAAGTTTTAAATCGTAATTTGAATTGTGAATTAAAACCGGTATAAAAAACTGTTGGCTTACATTCACATTGCACGATTGATGGCTAAACCACGAAAATTACTACCCCCAGATGATATTTCCTGCCACAAGTGATTATGGTCTCTGACTTTCCTCTTCCCCCCTCTTTTCCCCCTAGTCCCTTTCCCCTTAGTCCCCTCTTCATACTCACCCTTACAAACCCAGCATATTTTTGATTTTTAATCGCTAGACGATCCTCTGCGGATAAAAACATTGGGTAATGGGTATTTCTCAAACGAGAAATAGCTCCATTTGCATTGACAATTAATTTAGTCAATGCCTTGATCATGAACTCATTTTCATCCAACGTCTCGACTATTTCTAACAACTGCATTGTGTTAGAGTTGTCTCTTTGCGCGTGGGCATAGGAAACCGCTATGGTCAGATGTTCTTTGATTCGATTCGGAAATCGGGTATCATTCATATCCACTAGCCTAGCTTCACAATCCAAAGAGATTTTATTGCTTTGGAGAAGGGTATTTTGGAAATTTTAAAATCTTAAAATAGCCCTGTCACCCGAAACTGTTTCCACTGATTGGTAGCCATGCCGTCTACAATGTTTCATGTGAATCTGTAGTTTTAAATCACTACGAAATCGGGACAGGCATGTTGGACAGTAGAAAAGAACACCCCTGCCCCTTTTTGCCCTCCCCCAGAACTCTACTGATATCGGTAATTGGGTTAAAATGGCCAATTGTATCGGCTTCACTAGGTGGTGTATACACAACCAAACCCAGTGCTTCACCAATTCAATTGACGGGCCCCTTACTGGGAACAACACCCTCTTTTTATTAGAACGAATACCCTCATGAAATTCATTTTCATACTGGACCACAGTATCGCCGATGTTTAAATGGGCATTGGCCTCTTCAAAAATATCAATTGATCTTAGCGTTACTGGGAATTTTCTGTCTAAACAAGTGAAATCTACAGGGGGAAAATTGGACCCCACCTTCCCATGTACAGGCCAGTATTCTAAATTTGTCTTTGTAGCGTCATCTTTCAAAGGTTCGGAAAGCTGACATGAGGAAAGCATACATGAAACATTTTTGACCTGTTTCAAAACAGATTCGTTGAGCACCCTTGCAACCCTCTAAATCGGGATTATATTTTAAAACTATAGCCCTCTCCCCCGCCCCACCCCTTCTTAAAATAAATCTTAAATTTACAAATATTTACGTTTAAATTTTCAATAAAAAGAACCACAGACCCACTACCATTCTCATTATAATTTTCGAGATGCGTAATAATGTGGCTTATCTATTGCATAAAAACTGTTTCGTAATTTTCCAAATGCGGATAAACCGCTAGTATCTCGGTATGTACATAATGATAATAAACTTCACTTTTGCCCTCATTTAAATAAAGTACCTTTAAAACAATTGAAACCTTATTTGATTCCCTACCCCCCACAGCTGAATCTGGTTTTCTAACAGTGCACGAATTTTATCTACATATACATGAACAATATCTATAGGGTCAAATATAAAATTCCCCCCATAAGCGAACTAAAGGGATCCCCAAAAGTTGCGGTGTAGACGACTATTGTATGTAATGTCAAATTTGACCGCTGGTAGTCGGGAAGTGTCGTAAATTGGGTATTGTTACCCTCTTGTATATTATCTCCCCTCCCCCACTTTGTTCAACAATAGGGTTGTGAGAAGCCATTTCATTTGTTTGAACTGCAACTATGTTCGTGTAATCAGTGGGGGGAGAGTTCTTTGTTAATTCATTAACGACATCGTCTAAAAGTTGTAAAGTATTTGGACTTAGCAATGGCAAGTCCCCCTACTCAACTGTGCTACTATCTACATTAAAATAATTTGTTAGTAAATCATCAATATTGTCAGGTACTTCAATGGAGTTGTCATACCATTCGTTGATAGGTGAATTGTCGTGAATGAACTCCACAGGCGCGTCAATGTGTTCAGGACTTCTTTCTTCAACCGATGAGGGGGAGATGGAGAATATGGAACCAATGTAATCTATAAAAGAAAATCGCTTATTTTCAAAGTGTCTAAATCACCCTATTTTAAAAATTGGATTATTATTTACATGTGCTTAAAAACACGCTTAGTAATAGTAGCATTTGGTTAATTCACTACTCTAACTACTCTATATATTCTGAAATTTCCACCTTAATATAAGATATTTACAATCTAAAACATGACATAATAGGTTTTGATTTTGTTCAAACAACCCCCCCCCCCAAAAAAAAAAAATCATATTAAAACTCCTTATCTGCCTTAACTCATTCAGATCATCTCCTGAAAATAGCTTATTTTCAATTTGTATAAACCCACCTCCTGTGACCTTAGAATTACATTCGTTAATGCAAGTCTGTTATTTTCAAGATTTTCTGGAACATACGATAAAATAGGGACCGTTAAGTCTCGCATCTCTTATTGATTGTCCCAAAATCTTGGCAAGTTGTAATTGAAAGTTGTCAACAATATTACGCAAATTAGAATCCACAAGTGTCAATGATAAAAGGCATAATCTCTGTCCTTCAAATTGAGTTGGGAGAAAAAATAGCGAGAAATAAAATTTAAACTTGCATTTCCAAATTCAGGTTGCAGTTGAGTGCCGGATGGTTCTGGCAAAGCATGTCAGAGGATGGACGGGACTGTGACGTCCGTTTCTTGCGCAGCCGGGCCAGCAATGCCATTGGGTTTTGCAGCCGGTGCAGCGATGTCACTGGCTTGGAGGGTTGGAGCAGTGGGGTTTACCATCATTTGAGCAGCTGTTCACTCTATCTTTATCTTTCTATCTGGCTGCATTGGTACATGTTCAGACTGAGCTTGGGCAGGCAGCGCAGAGCTGGGGGGCCTCGGCCAGCGGCCATATTGTACAACTGTCGCCTTCGTAGTGCTTTTATCGTTACCCCTAGCTCTCTTTTCAGGTGGAGGAGAGCATTTGTCG
Organism: Artemia sinica; assembly: GCA_027921565.1. Lineage (NCBI taxonomy): Eukaryota > Metazoa > Arthropoda > Branchiopoda > Anostraca > Artemiidae > Artemia > Artemia sinica. The sequence continues at coordinate 40,749 of JAPEVW010000097.1, forward strand.
GAATCATCCTTAAAAAGAAGAAAAAATTTTGTATTAAATAACTATTCCCCTTTTACAGAAGAAAAATTAGTACCCCCGCCCCTTCTACAGAATTTATTGTCAGCCATAAATTTTGTCTAGAAAGCATTTGCCATTGTCTCAAAGAAGCCCCTCTCCCCCTTTTCAGTAAAGCAAAAGGTAAAATTTGCGACAGTCAATAGCTCCTATTTTTACCATTTAGAGAAAAAATTAAATACACAACTTGTGAGAAATAAACCCAAAAAAGCATAGAAATCGTATTTTTACCATTTAGAGATAAAATTAAATACACAACTTGTGAAAAATAAACCCGAAAAGCATAGAAATCCTATTTTTACCATTTAGAAAATAAAAAAAAATACTATCATTATTCTTTAGGGCCAAAAGCTGCATCAAATCCAAGCCAATGATTTAAAATCTAGATCTCAAAGTAGCCAGCCATAAATATGGTATAAATAAAAGCTAACCAAACATTAAACTTCAGTGTTCCGTGTCGGAATGGCTACATTAGTTTTCTTGTCAAAGGGTGTACATGTCTGCACAATGAATCCACCCCATTACTTTTCACGCGAAGAAACAGTTTGTTTTCACCTTACAATGAAGCTTTCAGAAGCGAACCCCATAACTCAGACACAACCCCACCCCATATAAACACTGAGTACTCAAAATGGAAGACAATTTTCCATATTAAAATATTTACCATAACTGTCACCAGCCCCCCTAGCAATATATAGGATTTACTGTAGAAAGATACGCTGCTAAATTGACTGAAAAAGCGTCTTTTTGTGTAATCATTTTGCTTGGTTAATCAGACAATAAACGCGAGCTATCTGTGTAATTGACTAACACAGAATGCTTTTTTGACAGGATGCGATAATAACCCCTAAATAAATTTTTACGGAACTGATAAAAGTTAAGTTCACGGCTTAAAGGGAGTTAGCATGCATAAGAGTTGACGGAATTTGCCTGTCACTTTTAGCTAGAAATATAGAAAGCATGAATTTACCGAAAAAGAGAATTATTTCCAATGAAAGAATTAATTCGTAAACAGGGGGGGAGGGTACATGGTGAAAAAGAACGTATTTTACGCTTTCTAACGACTATAAACATCACATAGTGGAGTTTGTATTGGGGGGGAATACCCTGAATTTGAATATACTGGAGGGGGACTATATAAAATGATTTTGTTTGGAAATAACCTAAGAAAATTGACTAAACAGAACTCACATTATTAATCATTGTAGCTTAAGTTTACATGTCAATAATACTTGATGCTCTATCCATGGTGGCTTGAGACTGTATGATAATTTAACCTCAACGCATGTCCGTTATAAACAGAATCTCAAGGGTGAATTGTGATGTAAAGGGAAACTTTACGTAACTCTCTGATTGGTTAGAAAGAGACACATGATCCTGTCCCGTTAGCGGAGTCAATACGCTTGGGAAACAACAAACAAATTGACCTAGAAAGAGACACGTGATCTTGTCCCGTTAGCGGATCGATTATTCAGCAATTGTTGATGTGAACTTATGTTGACATCCAAGAAACATCCAGCAATTGTTGTTGACATCCAAGAAACATCCAGCAGCTATTGTTGACATCCAAGAAACATCCATCAACAGTGAGAAAAACCATGAAAAAACATCCTCAGTGAGAAAAACCATAAAACATGCATAAATTATGTAAGCCCAGGAGTAATACCTGGCTCCCCACTCTCTTTACCAGTTTGATTGAAATTTTATACAACCAGTACTTTTATATATACACTCCTGATTACTTTGTTATTATTATACTGCAGTACTTAAGTTACTTAATTTTCTTTAAGTAACCTTCACCAAACTAAGGTTTTTCTATGGTTACGTTTCTAGTCATTATTTTGAATATTTTCTCCTTTCTCCTAATATTAAAATACCTTCACCTGATATGATATTAATTTTTATGTGGTTGAGCCTATATTCTCCTATTACTACTAACTATTGTGCCTTCGCTTTGAATGATAGCAATTATAGTAATTATAGCAATTATGTAAAAACATCCTCAGTGAGAAAAACCATAAAAACATGCATAAATTATGTAAGCCCAGGAGTAATACCTGGCTCCCTACTTTCTTTACCAGTTTGATTGAAATTTTGTACAACCAGTACTTTTATGTATACACTCCTGATTACTTTGTTATTATTATTGTTATTATTATATCCTCTGCAGACAACACCATTGGATAATGAGTATTTCTCAAACGAGAAATAGCACCATTAGCCGTGCCAATCAGTTTAGTCAGTGCCTTGACCATGCACTCGGGCCCCTCATCCAATGTTTCTACTATTTCTAACAACCGCATGGTGTTAGAATTGTCTCTTTGCGCGTGGGCGTAGGACACTGCAATAGCCTGATGTTCTTTGACTCGGTTTGAAAATTGGGGGTCATTCACCTCCACCAGCTTAGCTTCACAGTCTAAAGATATTTTGTCGCACTGGAGAAGGGTGTTTTGGAAATTTTTGAATCGTAGAATGGCCCTATCCCCTGAAACCGTTTCCACTGTCTGGTAGCCGTGGCGGCTACAATGCCTCATATGATTTCGCAGCTTTAGTTCAGTCCAAAATCTAGAGAGGCATGTTGGACAGTAGAAACGAGTCCCCCTATTCTTACCCTCCCCCAGAACTCTACTAATGTCAGTGATAGGGTTAAAATGACCGATTGTGTTCGGTTGACTAGGTGGCGTGTATAGCAACCAAACCCAGTGTTTAACCAAATCAACTGACGGGCTCCTTACGGGGAAGACCACCCCCTTCTTTTTAGAACGAGTTCCATCTTCAAATTCAGTTTCGTATTGTACCACAGTAACGCCGATATTTAAATGGGCATTAGCCCTTTCAAAAATGTCAATAGATCGAAGCGTTACTGGGTATTTCCCCTCTAAACAAGAAAAATCTACAATGGGGAAATCGGACCCATCCTTCCCATGTACAGCCCAATTGTCTAAATTCGTCTTGGTAGCGTCTCGAGCTAGAGGCTCGAATTCTGATATGAGGAAAGCATATCTTAAACACTTTTGATCTGTTTCAAAACAAATCCGCTGGACACCTTGACAACCTTCTAGATCTGGATTATATTTTAAAACTGTACCCGTGTCCCTATGCCCCCCTCTTAAAATAAAATCTTTCTTAAATTTACAAATATTTACACTTAAATTTTCAACAAAAAGAACTAGAGAGCCACTCCCATTTTCATTAAAGTTCTCGAGATGCGTTATAATTTGATCTACCCAATCGCACGAATTTTATCTACATATGCATGCACAATTTCTACAGGGTCAAAAACAAATTTTCCCCCCATTAGTGAATTAAAGGGATCACCAAACGTCGCAGTGTAAACAACTATTGCATTTAAAATTCTGTTGGACAGCTGAAAGTCTGGGAATGGTGTACCCCCCTCCCCCTCTTGTATATTACCCCCTCCTCCAAGTTGTTCAACAATATCTGGCGAATGCTCCACTTCAGTTGTTCGAAGTGGAGTCGTTAGGGTATCGGAGGTTGGAGGGTTCCCTGTTAATTCCCGGGTAAAATCCTCTAAAAGCTGCAATGTATTCGGACTTAGCAAAGGTAAGTCCCCCTGTTCAACTGTGCTACTATCTACATTAAAATAATTAGTTAAAAAATCATCGATATTTTCAGGTATTTCATTAACGATACCTTGCCAAGACATTTCATTTTCACGATACTCCAAAGATGCATCTTCTTCTCCTTCTCCAACTGACGAGCAGGGGGGAGATGGCGAGTATGGAACCAGGACAACCTATAAATGAAAAAATAGCTTATTTTCAAAGTGTTCAAATCATCCCTACTGTTAAAATTTGGATTATTACTGCTTAATAACATTTGGTTAATTCAACTGAAAGTTCCAACTTAAGAAATCTAAGATATGACATAGAAGGCGACAATTTGGTCGTTTATTTTCGAAGTGTTAAATTTTTTTTTTTTCGCGGCACTTTCCCGCAGCGCTTCTCGCAGCGCTTCCCGCGATGCTTCTCGGGCCCGTGGCGCTTCTCGGGACCGCGGCGCTTCCCCCGGCGCTTCCCGGACCCACCGGCGCATTCCGGGCTCCGCGGCTCCCGGCCATTTACATAATGACCCAAAAAAGTTGAAATATTTCTAATTCCATACAGGTTCGGTAAACACATGAGTTTAATTATGGAGGTTAGATGAACGAGTTTGAACTTCAAAATGTTGAGAACCGTTAAGTCGCTTTCCCCTCACTTCTTAGGCATTATATCGCTATGTTTTGACATAAAGCTCTCCGCGCGAGGTTATAAATAATTTTGGCATCTCCTTTTCCTGTTTTGTTTTACATTAGCGGTTTTAGTCAATCAAGGTTTCAATGGCCTTTGTGTAATTCTGTGTTTTCTGAAATAGCGGAGAACAAATTGTCTGCAAAATTAATATTTAGGACATTGGAGTTCTATATTCTATGTAAGAGCGAAACATGGCACGATAGAAATATTCAGTGTAAATTAGAACGACAATATGTGACAGATGGGATAATCTCTCTCAAAATTAGGTGAAAAAGAGCAGTCGGTGTTTCAAAGGTACCTAAAAATATATGTGATAGCAATAGAGAAAATAGTAAAGATTAGAAAAAATAGCATTTTGAGTTTCAAAGGCGGTGATTATTAATAGAAATTACCTAAAAATATTCGCTTATGAAATATCGAAGCGATAGCAAAGATTAGAAAAGAGTGGTTTCTTTGCAAAAAAATTACATTTAGATATCTCCGAGGGAGATAAATTTAAAACAATGGTTGGGGGGTGAGGGGTTAATATCCCGCTGAGATATGTTTATATTGGGATTGAAAAAGAAAAAAACATTGGAAGAAATAGATAGGTAGGAAAAAATGCTTACATTTGCATAATCCGTCTGGGCTTGGGTGCCCGAAGGATCAGGTAGTGCGTGTTGGAGGGCGGGCGGGGCGGCAGCGCTATGTTCTTGCGCGGCTGGGCCGGCTATTTCACGATCTTGCGTAGCTTTGGCATTGTAGTTATCCGCCCACTCTCTCTTAAGTTTTCTGCCAGGCTGCATTGGGGCTGGCACTGATGGGGCTGCCTCACCCTCTCTGGCTTTCTTGGAAGGAGGGGGCACGCATTCTTCATAATTTGCCTTAAAAAGAAGAGAAAAAATTAGTATCAAAATAATTTGCCCCTTTTTTACAAAAAGAAAGTTATTAACTACATATTTTGTTTAGAAAGCTTTATCACTAAGAAAGCACAACGTAAAAAATTTCGCGAGAAATATATTTGGCTTAGAAATCAAACGTTTTTATTAGACAATCAGTAATTGGAATGATTCCAATCAAACGTTGGCGCAAACTCTCGGCGGTAATGGTCTTCCCAGAGATCTTCACGAGGAACAGAATCCGGCGAAGCATAACGTTTGGGTCGCAGGGCATGTTTCCACAGGGCACTAGGATTTTGGTTCACGCTTTCAGAAAAATTGGCTATGCAATCGCACCTGTGCTTGTTTAGAGCTTTGGCAAATACACGGTTTGCGTGTTTAGAGCTCTGGCAAATACACGGTTTGCGTGTTTAGAGCTCTGGCAAATACACGGTTTGCGTGTTTAGAGCTCTGGCAAATACACGGTTTGCGTGTTTCCGGACACAGTTAACCCAGCCTGTTCGTGGTCTGTCACAATCAAGCCAGACTTGGAACCAAAACTTAGATTTCTGACACGCAGACTTCAGTTCGGAGTTCCGGGACCAACCTTGAATTCGCGTTCCACGCCTGATTTTCACTGTCGGCACAGCAGCTTTTATGCCACATTTAATGGCATGGCAAATAAGAGCACAATAAATGTCCATAGACACACGAGCATCGTCACGGGAAATATCTGCAGATTTCTGTAAAAGAAGGAAAGGGATCTTAATCTTACGAAGGATTGTATCACAGACCGATTGGAAAGATGATGCGTCTGTCTCTTCCCACTCTTCTTTGACAAACCAGACTGGAATCTTGGCTGTCGGGGCAGCAGCAGAAATTTTTACTTTGACAGTTATCGGAAAATGGTCAGAAGTGTATGTTGAAGACAGGACTTTCACTTCGCTTTGGGACAGGTTTCTCGATGCTAAGACGTGATCGATGTTGGTAGTGGCCCCTGTATGATGAAGATAAGTTGCGTCAAGATTTTTCATTAGAACTTCTAGATCACTGGTAAGCTGCAGGATAAGATTTGATCGAGTTGAGGTCGTCACGTAAGTCAGAATTAAAATCACCAATCAGGAGCTTTTCGGGCATACCATTGCGGGTAACACATTTTGCAAGACGTTTGGCCGCAAGAGCAAAGCATTTTTCAGATTTTTCGGACTTGTAATCTGTCGGAAGGTAAGTGTTAATAACGGTCAGATTCGCAATTTGAATAGCGATATGATTGGCTGAGGTCCACGAGGACACTGGGAATTGCTTTGCGAACTAGGGTAGCAATGCCGCCAGAGGGTCTGCCGTGGCTTAGAAGACGTTTGGCTGGCGAAAAATATAGCACGTGGGAATCAGGGAATTCAAGGAGCTCCTTATTGCACTCAATTAGGAAATGTTCTTGCAAGCACAGCACGTCGTGATTCCTCAAGAATTCTTCAATTACAGGGCGCTTATTAAGAGCATCGCCATGCATATTCCAGGAAAAGACGCACTTCCATGGTTAGGCTTCTCTGCAATCACTTTGGTTTTCAGGGCATCTTACATGATAGCAGGTGTGTGACGATGAATCACAAGCTACACAACGCATCGGCTTTGTACAGGGGTTGTCCTTTGATGAAACGTGTTCGGGACTCGCGCATCGGCCATAGATAGCTTCATTTGTAAACGAAGCGGCTTTTGGCCCATTTTATGTCACCCTTAACACTTTAGAGGCAAAAAAAAATGAAGTTTTTCACATTTAGTCGCTCAATTCCAACCATTGGCGGGCTTTCGACGGCAAGTTTGAGGTCAGCTAAGGTTTCGAAATAGAGTTTAAATGCCTGTGCAGTACCACAACGTTTGACCTCAATTAGGCCCATGAAGAGGGCCTTCAATTCCTCCTCTGTAACATCCTGAGGTACTTGTGTAACGATACCAATGTATGATGGGGCTTTTGCACGGGCTTCTAAGTTCGAACCTGCCTTTGCTATTTTTTCGGCGATGCGAGTGGCGGCGTTTTTGTTCTTAACAAGTAGCTTAGTTTCAGTTTTAAAACGCTTCAGTTCAACAACTTCATCACAGTCATTTTCGCACAATTGGGAAATAAACTCCTTGCGGGATTCGGGAGTTTTCAATTCATGAGGAAAGTTTTTTATTACTACTGCAGCGTAGGATAACGGTTGGGGATGGGGGGCGGAGGTTTTTGAAGTCTGGGTAAGTAGTTGACTGAATTTTTGTTGGCTTTGCGATTCTATAAATCTGTCTACCTTTCTGCCCATCTCATTGACACGGGTAATTACGACTGCACTGATTTCGTCTGCGGTTGTAGGAACTTCTTGTGGGTCCACTATTACAAACTTAGGAAGCTTACAATTCTGATCTTTCACCGCCGAGACCATTGTACGACATAGTTCTTTAACGTTATCTTCATCTTTTAATTTCATAGACAACCGCTCGGTAGCGCGTGATTTCATGCAGCAAAACTCGGGCTTCATTTATCCTTTCCTTGTCGTAGAACTTAACTGCGGAGTCAATTATTTGCAATAGCTTATTGCCATTATTCAGCGAACAGAAAAGAAAGTTTAGCAGCGGCGAATAAACAAATTTCTCACTCATAGTTTATCCGTAGTTCGTGAAAAACAAACTTCACCACCCAAGTGCATAATGATATTTTTCTGGTGGTTTCAATGCGAGAAAAGTAAGTGAAGTGTTGGAGGCCGTCTACCTTGTCCCCGCAATTTAAGGGGCAAGCCCAGCAGGTACCACGGCTCTTGCTAACAACTCTCCCCCCCCTCTTCTGCTTACTTTTCTTTCCCCACCTCAATCTCAGCGTAATTGCCTACGAATATCGTATTATAAGATTTGCGTAATAAAATCTTCTATTGACAACTTCCAATCGGTAACACAGAGCTACAATAATTGTTCCCAGGGGAAATCACAGCGTTCAAAATAACCTAGCCATAGATAAGCCGATTATAAAAAGTGTTCAAATAAGCGTCCACTGGGAAATTACTCACAATGTAAAACAGGGTTTTATCCAAAAAAGTTCTTTACACCACAAGCTCTAGATCAAGACGAGCTCTAGATCAAAACGAGCTCTAGATCAAGACTTTTTTTTGACGTTTATTAAAGTTTATTAAAAAACATCAGATCAAGACAATTATCCGTCGTGCCCGTCTCTCCTCTCAACATCATCCTCGTGCTCATGTTCATAGTCCAATTCGATGATCTGATCTTGAACATTCCATGCGATGATATAATAGGCTATCCATAACGCCCCATAAACATTGGCAAGCGCCAGAATCAGCATCAAACAGTTCGTGGTAACGAACTGTAAGTAAGGAGCGACCCGGCTCAATGATAACCGAAACTCTAAGAAACGGAATTTTGATACCAATAGATACATCAAAAGAATCAGATTTTACTTCTGATTTCAAATATATAAGTTTCATCAAGTTTAATCTTACCTATCAAAAGTTACGCGCCTGAGAACATTTGGCTGATTTTCAAAAAAAGGGTGAAAGACCCCCTAAAAGTTATAGAACCTTAATGAAAATCACACCATCATATTCAGCGTATCAGAGAACCCTACTGTAGAGGTTTCAAGCTCCTATCTACAAAAATGTGGAATTTTCCATTTTTTGCCAGACGAAAGATCACGGATGCGTGTTTATTTGTTTTTTTTTCCAGGGGTGATCGTATCGACCCAGTGGTCCTAGAATATCATGGGAGGGCTCAATGGAACGGAAATTAAAAGTTCTATTACCCTTTTTAAGTGACCAAAAAAAAATGGAGGGCAACAAGGCCCCCTCCCAAGCTCATTTTTTCCCCAAAGTCACCCGATCAAAATTTTGAGATTGCCATTTTGTTCAGCATGGTCGAAAATATTATAACTATGTCTTTTAGGATGACTATCCCTCGAAGCCCCCAGGGGGAGGGCTGAAAGTTATGAAATTTACCCAATGTTAACATATAGTATTGGTTATTGGGAAGTATACATAAGTTTTCAGGAGGAATTTTTTCTGGTAGTGGGGGATGGGGGTGGGATGGGGGTGGGTTGGGGGTTTATATGGGAGGATCTTTTCATGAAGGAAGTTTTCATGGGGAAAGGGACATTGCTATGTAGGGGGCGCCGGATTTCCCATCATTGTTTTTTAAAAAAATCAGAAATTAAATATAAAAAAAAACTAAAATCAAATATAAATATTAAATATAGAAATAAATATGAAAAGGTTTTTCAACTGAAAGTAAGGAGCAATATCAAAACTTAAAATGAACAAAAAAAATATTAGCTATATGATTGGGTTCACCTTCTAGTCAATGCCTCGCTCTTTAAGCCAAAGATTTTTTAGTACTTTCATAAGAGCTATTTATTCTAATTAACAGACTTTGTGATTAAGGGGTCATTTTTAAAGAATTGGAACAAAATTCGAACTTTAGCTTAAAGAGCAAGGTATTGACTAGGGGGCAAACCCCCTAATATACGTATTAAAAATATTTGAATTAGAACTTCGTTACGTAAGTTAATTCGTAAGTTACGTAAATTTATTACTAATAAAAACGTTCGTAAATAAAATTCAACAAGTTTCGAGAAAGCCATTTAACCGAATAAAAGTAAAATTAATATGCAAATTTCATTTTAATTATTCATGTACGATGAGCCAAAGTAAAAACCTGCATTAATTAAAAAATGTTCACAAATGAAATAAAAAAAAAACAAGTTTTTTTTAACTGAAAGTAAGGAATGACGTTAAAACTTAAACCGAACAGAAATTATTCCGTATATGAAAGGGGCTGTCCCCTCCTCAACGTCTCGGTCTTTACGCTAAAGTTTGACTTTCTCACAACTCAATTTTTTTAAACAATAAAATTTTGTTTTAATTGCAAATTTTTTAAATTAACTTTAACGAAATTCACACCATCAGATTCAGCTTATCAACGAACATTATTAAAGAAGCTTCAAACTCCTATCTGCAAAAATGTGGAATTTTGCATTTTTAATTAACTTTAACGAAAATTACACCATCACATTCAGCTTATCAGAGAACCCTATTAAAGAAGTTTCACGCTCCTATCTGCAAAAAGGTGGAAATTTGTATTTTTTGCTCGAAGAAAGATCACGATGCGTGCCCTCCAAAAAATGGAGGGCAACTAGGCCCCCTCCCACGCTCACTTTTTTATCAGTCACCCAATTAAAATTTTGAGATTGCCATTTTGTTCAGCATACTCGAAAATCTAATAAATATGTCTTTTAGGATGACATAATTCCCCACAGTTCCCAGGGGAAGGGCTGCAAGATATGAAGTTTGCACATTGCTTACATATTGTATTGGTTATTGGGAAGTATACAGACATTTTCAGGAAGGATTTTTTTTTTGGTGGGGGGGGGGGCTGGAGGAGGGGGCTACTCGGGAGAATCTCCGTGGAGGATGTTTTTTGGGGTAAGGGACATTTCTATGAAGGGTGCGCCGGATTTCCAAGCATTATTTAATAAACGATTAGAAATTAAATTAAAAAAAACAAGTTTTTTTTCAACTGAAAGTAAGAAGCAACATTAGAACTTAAAACGAACATAAATTATTATGTATATGAGGGAGTTCTCCCCCAAGTCAATACCTCGCTCTTTACGCTACAGTTTTTTTTAGTGCTTTCAAAAGAGCTATCTATTCTAATTAAACGGTCTTTGTGATTCAGGGGTTTGTGAATTAATTTTTTTTAACTTAACTTAAAGAGCGTGGTATTGACTAAGGGGAGAACCCCCTCATATACGTAATAACATATACGTAATAAAAAAAAACAAGCGATACGGCTCAACAGTAATCGAAACTTTTAAAAACGAAATTTTGATGTCAATAAATGTATCAAAAGATTGGGTCTATAATGCTGATTCTAAATATATAAATTTTATTCAGTTTAGTATTACTCATCAAAGGCTACGAGCCTGAGAGAATTTACCTGATTTTATTGAGGGAGGAAACATCCCCTAAAGTGAAAGAATTTTAATGAAAATCCCACCGTCAGATTCAGCGTATCACAAAACCCTATTACATAGGTTTCAAGCTCATATATGCAAAAATCTGCAACTATATCTGCAACGTATTTTTTGCCAGAAGAAAAATATACGAATATAGAAGTTCGTTACGTAAGTTAATTTGTAAATTACGTCAGAACCAAAATTAGAGACAGCCGTTTAGCAAAAGAAGAGTAAAATTTTTATGCAAATTTCGTTTAATTATTCATTGACGGTGAACCAAAATAAAAGCCGCATTAACTAAAAAACGATCAGAAATTAAATAAAAAAACAAGTTTTTTAAACTGAAAGTAAGGAGCGACATTAAAACTTAAAACGAACAGAAATTATTCCGTATATGAAAGAGGCTCTCCCCTCCTCAACGCCTCGCTCTTTACGCTAAAGTTTGACTCTGTCTCACAATTTTATTTTTTAAAACAATAAAAAACTTTAGCGTAAAGAGCGAGGCGTTGAGGAGGGGACAGCCCTTTCATATACGGAATAATTTCTGTTCGTTTTAAGTTTTAATGTCGCTCCTTACTTTCAGTTTAAAAAACTTGTTTTTTTTTATTTAATACAGACAAAGGACACCAAAGGTATCCACGCTACATCCATGAAAGTATTGTAGAAAGTATTCCACAATTCTTCTCCCTCAAGGCAGTCAGTGTTGTTATAACAAATCTTCAGGTCTTTCAAGGAATAAATTTCTCCTATTATCATCCTCAGGAATTCCCATACCAGATTCCAGGGATAAAACTCGTCCCAGTAAGTGTCATTTATGTTTTCACAAATGATCCTACCCATTTCTATAATAAATTTTGGATTCCCTCGGGTTTATAATTTTTTATTCTCTGATTTACTCTGATGAAAGAGATTGTGTAGAACAATGGTGACGGAAATTTCTTCATGATGGGAACGTACTTTGAACAATTGGATCATTTCTTCAGACCATTGCTCTATTGATTCGGCTAAATCGTCAATAATAAGTCAAGAATTTGGTTCAATTGAATTGAATACATCATCCAATCCCTTGATGAATTTCAATAGTTCTTATTCCATCATATGATTGTTGCCAAACACTATAGCAATAGCATATTTTTTTATGTCAGTTTTATGATATCCTGCTGCCAACATTTCACCTCGATTCTGAAATATTTTCGTCAAAAGTGTTGTTTTCTCACTCATTGACACAGAGAAAAGCTCTGAAAGTTTTTATAAACTGATACATAATCTGTTTCTTTTTTTCTGCTGTGTGTAACTATTCAATGAACAACAACGACTGAGGTAAAATCAAAGTATTTACTGTATTAAATAGTCAATATATAAACAAAACATTAGAAATATAAATAAAACAATTTTTTTACATTGTGCGACGAAAACTAGTGAATGTATATATACAAAAAACACTTTTAATCATCAAACACTTGGGAACAAAAAAAATATGCTCTAAATCATTAAAAGATGCTAGTGGCAGCCCCCCTCCCCCGCTGGAAGCTGGCCGGGCAGCCGAAGGCCCCCTCCCCCCGCTGGAAGCCGGCTGGGCAGCCGAAGGCCCCCTCCCCCCGGCACCGAGACCTCCCGGGCCGCGAGACCCCCCCCCTCCCAAGGTTTTAGGAATTTCTAAATAAGTTTACTCACACCGAGGCTTCCCTATGACGAACACACTTATCTCGGTCGGATGTTAAGTAGTGCCCAAGGGGAAAGGTACTTACACCATCTCTACAAACATTAACCTTGTCAGAAATAGTACTCATGGCAATCTTTTCAACATTTACAGCAAAAGTTTTATATTTTAACGAGCGACTGTGCCAGCAGTTTCGCTCTTGGAATTGTATTTTCAACAACACAATTTCTATAAACATCCATGTCAAAATTCTTTTCTACATAGTGCGTGGGCACTCCCTTTCAATGTCTTTTGATTTCCTCGGTGTGTGTCAGTATAAAGTACACCTTCAGACTTACAAACATACCCCGAGAAATCATACCACTTCCCGTTTCTGATTTAAAAAAATAAAAGTTGGCGTGGAGCTTGACGTTTGACTAGTTCCGGGGAGTTCCCCGTCCCAGTTGGTATAGTCCATCTGAGAACTGATGATTTCACCATTAGCCAAATCGTCAAGTAGGTTTTGTTTTGACTTTTAAGAATAGAGAATCTGTATCCCCATAGCATATCTCTAATTGTTCCTTCCCCAGCCATTTTACCCTAGCCACATTGTAGTAGAATTCCAACATCAGCTTTTTTGAAATTTCCAAGAGCACTGCCTGCAGCAATATTTTTATTTAATATAATATTTCTTTTTTGTCTATTCAATAGTACTATGTCTGGAGCAATGATTGTAAAGGAAGTGTAATTGAGATCGGCAATAATTCGAGCGCATTGGTTGGGATCGGTTACAGCGACACAACGACTCCTATTGCGAACGCTTTCGCACATTTTACCAAAGGCCGAATTTAAAATGAGTTTATAGATTTCCTTTTCAACCTTTGTTTTCGCTTCGGACCGTTTCTCTACAAAAGTGTCAACAAAAGTTTTCAAATAAGGTTTTTGACGGAATTGGAGGGCTCTATGAATCTTTGTGACTTTGAAACCATTGTTGCGCATCCATATCAATGCCACATGGTGTACAAAAATTTTTTTTTTCAGCAGGAGATCGGCAATAAATTTTTTCCCGACTAATTTTTAGGAAGAGGTCCATTATCATATGAGGAGGACTGGAAAAATAATACCCTAGATCAAGATTAAATTCCTCGTAAATTTCGTCTGTATTTTTACACACAATATGCAACGGAGTGAGCATATCATTTTACAAATACAATTTGCATTAGACAAATACAATTTGAATTAGACAAGACAGTATTTGTCTAATGACAAATACAATTTGTATTAGACAAATACAATTCACGTAATACACTTTCTGGGGGCGTGACAGTGTTTTCAAACCCTGCACCGTTTTGCACAGGGATCAAATCACTAACAACATCAAAGTTGTCCCTGGAAACATCACTCAACAATTTTCACAAGCTTGTTAAGCTCTTCCATAGTAAACTGAAAATCAGTAGGAATATTTTGCGACATACCTTCACTAATATCATCTTCTGATAATTGGTCCTATGAAATAGGATATTTCTCTTGAATAATTTGTAGTTCTGAACCATAGAAGGTAGTCCGTGTTGTCACATTCCCCTGAAACTAAAATAAATGAGTTTTGTTTTTTTCCCTGTGACTGGATGTCTTTTCAAACACTCATACACACACACAGTTATTACAGTTATTTTTTCAATAGAAAGGATTTGTGTTAATCCCAATTGACAAAAAAATATATATAATAAATTAAATGTTTTTTCTTTTGTTCATACATATACAACAGTAATAGAGAAAGAGGATGAATTCAATTCTTTCTCTGAATGGATTTAGTTTTTTTTTTCAGGGATGGGGGGGGGTTCATACACATAAACACACAGTTATTACATCCCCCTATATTCTTTAGATACAATTTGTACTAATCCTATTTAAAAAAAAACAAAAGCATAATAAGAGGCTTGTGTGAAAACAGACACAAGAAATAGAGAGAGAGAGAGGATAAATCAAATTTTTCTTACGGTTTTTATAGAAGAGCTGGTCAGAGCTTGTGGAGAGTCCTCGTTCGTTATCAGGAGTTCTTGTGTGATGGATCTCCTAGGACTAGGGATAAACTCCACTATATTTAAAAGCGTATCCACACATGAATAATCAACATGACCGGGAGACTGACTGTCATCTTTATCTTCCAATGAATGTATTTCTTGTGTTATGAATCTCCTCGGACTCTCCTCGAAATATCTCTTCAAATCAGGCTCAATAAATCCTATCCGTGATAGCAAGTGGAAGATTGAAACACGTTAAAATAAGAGGAAGCAAAGAATGAAGGCACGTACACAAAGGAGGAGGGGGCTATACGATAAGGTGTTTTAACCTAAAACACCCCTATCAAAAAATAAATAAAGATTTAGATTTGGAATCCAAGAAAATATAGAAAAAAACAACGCAATACAAAAAATAGAACTATTTTTAATTTCCGTCCCAAATGGCCCCTCCTCAGAGAACAAGAAAAGGGAACTTTTAACTATAAAAATAAAAAAAAAATAAAAAAAAGAATCCATAATGGACACAAAAAACTATAGGTAAAGAAAATCATAAACGAACAAAATCAAAAACCCTTCGGGGGAAAAGACAACAAAGCCACCAGAAAAGTAAAAAAACTAAAAAGAAAATAAAAATAAAAAACGCAAAAATCCAAAGTGACCTATATACTATATTTCTGGGAAGTAAAAAAAAAAAAAATACAAAAACCATAAAACACAAAGAATTATTAAATATAAACACAAGATAGGAAGAACTTGCGTAGAACTACATAAAGAAAAAAAAAAATCAATAACAAAGTAACAGTTAGAGCGAAATTCTCATATCTGATCAAATAAAACGTTGAATTCGATGGTGTGTCTTTCATTTAGAGTTCTATAGGCTCATTAATTTGGGGGGGTGTAAGTAAATTAACCAAGATAAATATTAAATAAAAAAAAAAAAAAAAACAAACCAAAAAAAAATAAAAATATAAAAAAATACAGAAATCAGGGAGAAAATTTTTATTCTCAAATGAAAAGCACCGTAAAAAATGAACTTATTCTATATGGATGTAGACTTAAAACTTGAAATGACACTTATATATTTAAGAAAGAGCATAAAAATTCCAATCTTTTGATCTATTAAAATCAAATGATTGGTATCAAAAAACTTCCGTTTTTTTAGAGTTTTCGTCGGCTACTTATTGAGCTGGGGTCACTTCCTTCTTTTTACAGTTCGTCCGAACAAAACCAAGTCGCGAACTGTTTGATTTAACGTTAATCTACGGTAGCTATGTTTATTATGTATTTTAGAAGCAAACGCGATCGACATGCCCTAGCAACTGACTGTCTTCATTTTCCCTCAGTTTTTCCCTCAGTTTTGACTAACTGGATTTTCTGCTTGTGGAACCTCATTTAATTCAACGATTCTTATTTTGTTTGGTCTTTTTGATGGTCTCTTTGGCATCGGTCTAGAATAAAAAATATAGCAGAGTCGAATTATTTGTTATATCTATATCTATATCTATGTATATCTCAGTTCTCCTTCCCTCCCTTCCTTCCGTCAGTTCCCCTTACCTCCTCCCTTCCTCCCCTCAGTTCCCCCTTCCTTCCATATGTATATATATATATGTATATATATCTCAGTTCCCCTTCCCCTCCCCTAGTACAAAAATTCACAATCATTTTCTTCTCTGTCAATAATATACGATTAGTTTCGATATTTAATTGACCTCGGTGGTTCTTAATGAATTTACATCGGTCTACATAAAATGTTCGCATTTAAAAGTCCTCACACAAAACAAAAAGGACTTTCCTTCTTTTCTTACTCCTCTTACATTATTATCAATGTTGTTAAAAAGGCCCTTCCCCACCCCCTATCTCAAGAACAATAACATTGATATGGCTTAATGTTCAACTCAAATGATAAGAATTGCATTATCATACTACTTCAGAAAAAACTGATTAGAATAGCAGAAGTTTCAACTCAAATGACAAGAATTGTATTATCATACTAGTTAAGGAAAACGTATTAGTATAGCTTAAGTTTCAACTCAAACGACAAGAATTATATTTTCAATACTAATGGCAATGAAATAAAATAACTTTCTGACTCACCTGAATGTGAAGATCCACTACTTTATTACAGGCACTTATTGCAGATACATTAACTTATTACAGGTACTATAAAATTATGATTCAATCAAAGAGAACGAACCATACGAGCAGCTGATCCTCTTCGATCAGGCGACCTCGACTGGTCCAGCCCATCCTAGAATGAAAACATATTACCAAGGGGCGAATATGAAATTCGGAATTTGGAAACCCAACTAGCCTCATTATCTACTTTTAACCACGTCAATTTTATAAACTTACCTAGCACAAACCACTTCAATATAGCGACTCTCTTGCATTAACGAATCCCTTGCATTAACGAATCTCTTCTTTTGTGAAGGCTTTAGCCTTTAACGGCAGAATAAATCACTTGTTGAGTATTTGCCAAACCGTGTGTTTGCCAGAGCTCTAAACACGCAAACCGTGTATTTGCCAGAGCTCTAAACACGCAAACCGTGTATTTGCCAGAGCTCTAAACACGCAAACCGTGTATTTGAGGGAATTTTTCAATTGAGGAAATTTCTCCTCGGCAAATCTCGACATGGAGTTAAAATGATCATAAGCGTAAACTCCTTTGACTGTTAACAAATGACTAATTGAAGCTTTAACACCTTCTCCTCTGCCCCAGTCCTGGATCTGAGTCTCAATAAGTGCTAGAATTTTTTCGATGTATGTATGGAGAGTTTCAACGGGGTCGATTAAAATAATACAACGGTCATTTAAGCTCTCCTCGGGGGGATTGAAAACTACCCTGTGTGTTTTAATGTGACCTAGAGCAGAATCCAAGATATTAAATTCACGTAATACACTTTCTGGGGGCGTGACAGTGTTTTCAAACCCTGCACCGTTTTGCACAGGGATCAAATCACTAACAACATCAAAGTTGTCCTCGGAAACATCACTCTCAACAATTTCCACAAGCTTGTTAAGCTCTTCCATAGTAAACTGAAAATCAGTAGGAATATTTTGCGACATACCTTCACTAATATCATCTTCTGATAATTGGTCCTATGAAATAGGATATTTCTCTTGAATAATTTGTAGTTCTGAACCATAGAAGGTAGTCCGTGTTGTCACATTCCCCTGAAACTAAAATAAATGAGTTTTGTTTTTTTCCCTTTGACTGGATGTCTTTTCAAACACTCATACACACACACAGTTATTACAGTTATTTTTTCAATAGAAAGGATTTGCGTTAATCCCAATTGACAAAAAAATATATATAATAAATTAAATGTTTTTTCTTTTTGTTCATACATATACAACAGTAATAGAGAAAGAGGATGAATTCAATTCTTTCTCTGAATGGATTTAGTTTTTTTTTTCAGGGATGGGGGGGAGGGGGGTTTCATACACATAAACACAGTTATTACATCCCCCTATATTCTTTAGATACAATTTGTATAATCCTGTTTAAAAAAAAAACAAAAGCATAATAAGAGGCTTGTGTTTAAAACAGACACAAGAAATAGAGAGAGAGAGGATAAATCAAATTTTTCTTACGGTTTTTATAGAAGAGCTGGTCAGAGCTTGTGGAGAGTCCTCGTTGTTATCAGGAGTTCTTGTGTGATGGATCTCCTAGGACTAGGGATAAACTCCACTATATTTAAAAGCGTATCCACACATGAATAATCAACATGACCGGGAGACTGACTGTCATCTTTATCTTCCAATGAATGTATTTCTTGTGTTATGAATCTCCTCGGACTCTCCTCGGAATACTCTCAATCAGGCTCAATAAACTATCCATAACCGAACGATCGAATTGCTCTAGTAACTGACTGTCTTCATTTTCCCTCAGTTTGACTACTGGATTTTCTGCTTGTGGAACCTCATTTAATTCAACGATTCTTATTTTGTTTGGTCTTTTTGATGGTCTCTTTGGCATCGGTCTAGAATAAAAAAATATATAGCAGAGTCGAATTATTTGTTATATCTATATCTATATCTATGTATATTTCAGTTCTCCTTCCCTCCCTTCCTTCCGTCAGTTCCCTTCCCTCCCTTCCTTCCTCAGTTCCCTGCTTCAGTTCCCCTATCCTTCCATATATATATATATATATATATGATATAATATATAATATATATATATATCTATATATAATGTATATATATATAGTATATATATATATATATATATATATATCTCAGTTCCCCTTCCCTCCCCTAGTACAAAATTCACTCATTTTTCTTCTCTGTCAATAATATACGATTAGTTTTTTATATTTAATTGACCTCGGTGGTTCTTAATGAATTTACATCGGTCTATAATAAAATATTCGCATTTAAAAGTCCTAACACAAAACAAAAAGGAACTTTCCTTCTCTTTCTTACTCCTCTTACATTATTATCAATGTTGTTAAAAAGACCCTTCCCCGCCCCCTATCTCAAGAACAATAACATTGATATGGCTTAATGTTCAACTCAAATGATAAGAATTGCATTATCATACTACTTCAGAAAAAACTGATTAGAATAGCAGAAGTTTCAACTCAAATGGCAAGAATTGTATTATCATACTAGTTAAGGAAAAACGTATTAGTATAGCTTAAGCTTCAACTCAAACGACAAGAATTGTATTTTCAATACTAATGGCAATGAAATGAAATAACTTTCTGACACCTGAATGTAAAGATACACTACTTTATTACAGGCACTTATTGCAGATACATTAACTTATTACAGGCACTATAAATTATGAATCGAATCAAAGAGAACGAACCATACGAGCAGCTGATCCTCTTCGATCAGGCGACCTCGACTGGTCCAGCCCGTCCTAGAATGAAAACATATTACCAAGGGCGAATATGAAATTCGGAATTTGGAAACCCAACTAGCCTCATTACCTACTTTTAACCACGTCAATTTTATAAACTTACCTAGCACAAACCACTTCAATATAGCGACTCTCTTGCATTAACGAATCTCTTCTTTTGTGAAGGCTTTAGCCTTTAACGGCAGAATAAATCACTTTTTGAGTATTTGCCAAACCGTGTATTTGCCAGAGCTCTAAACACGCAAACCGTGTATTTGCCAGAGCTCTAAACACGCAAAACCGTGTATTTGAGGGAATTTTTCAATTGAGGGAATTTTCTCCTCGGCAAATCTCGTCATGGAGTTAAAATGATCATAAGCGTAAACTTCTTTGACTGTTTACAAATGACTAATTGAAGCTTTAACAACCTTCTCCTCTGCCCCAGTCCTGGATCTGAGTCTCAATAAGTGCTAGAATTTTGTCGATGTATGTATGAGAGTTTCAACGGGGTCGATTAAAATAATACAACGGTCATTTAAGCTCTCCTTGGGGGGATTGAAAACTACCCTGTGTGTTTTCAATGTGACCTAGAGCAGATTCCAAGATATTAAATTCACGTAATACACTTTCTGGGGGCGTGACAGTGTTTTCAAACCCTGCACCGTTTTGCACAGGGATCAAATCACTAACAACATCAAAGTTGTCCCCGGAAACATCACTCAACAATTTCCACAAGCTTGTTAAGCTCTTCCATAGTAAACTGAAAATCAGTAGGAATATTTTGCGACATACTTTCACTAATATCATCTTCTGATAATTGGTCCTATGAAATAGGATATTTCTCTTGAATAATTTGTAGTTCTGAACCATAGAAGGTAGTCCGTGTTGTCATATTCCCCTGAAACTAAAATAAATGAGTTTTGTTTTTTTTCCCTTTGACTGGATGTCTTTTCAAACACTTATACACACACACAGTTATTACAGTTATTTTTTCAATAGAAAATATTTGTGTTAATCCCAATTGACAAAAAAATATATATAATAAATTAAATATTTTTTCTTTTTGTTCATACATATACAACAGTAATAGAGAAAGAGGATGAATTCAATTCTTTCTCTGAATGGATTTAGTTTTTTTTTTCAGGGATGGGGGGGGGGGGGTTCATACACATAAACACACAGTTATTACATCCCCCTATATTCTTTAGATACAATTTGTACTAATCCTATTTAAAAAAAAACAAAAGCATAATAAGAGGCTTGTGTTAAAACAGACACAAGAAATAGAGAGAGAGAGGATAAATAAATTTTTCTTACGGTTTTTATAGAAGAGCTGGTCAGAGCTTGTGGAGAGTCCTCGTTCGTTATCAGGAGTTCTTGTGTGATGGATCTCCTAGAACTAGAGATAAACTCCACTATATTTAAAAGCGTATCCACACATGAATAATCAACATGACCGGGAGACTGACTGTCATCTTTATCTTCCAATGAATGTATTTCTTGTGTTATGAATCTCCTCGGACTCTCCTCGAATACTCTCAATCAGGCTCAATAAACTATCCATAACCGAAACGATCGACATGCCCTAGTAACTGACTGTCTTCATTTTCCCTCAGTTTGACTACTGGATTTTCTGCTTGTGGAACCTCATATAATTCAACGATTCTTATTTTGTTTGGTCTTTTTGATGGTCTCTTTGGCATCGGTCTAGAATAAAAAAAAAATATAGCAGAGTCGAATTATTTGTTATATCTATATCTATATCTATGTATATCTCAGTTCTCCTTCCCTCCCTTCCTTCCGTCAGTTCCCCTTCCCTCCCTTCCTTCCCTCAGTTCCCCCTTCCTTCCATATGTATATATATATATGTATATATATCTCAGTTCCCCTTCCCTACCCTAGTACAAAATTCACTCATTTTTCTTCTCTGTCAATAATATACGATTAGTTTTCGATATTTAATTGACCTCGGTGGTTCTTAATGAATTTACATCGGTCTACAATAAAATGTTCGCATTTAAAAGTCCTCACACAAAACAAAAAGGACTTTCCTTCTCTTTCTTACTCCTCTTACATTATTATCAATGTTGTTAAAAAGACCCTTCCCCGCCCCCTATCTCAAGAACAATAACATTGATATGGCTTAATGTTCAACTCAAATGATAAGAATTGCATTATCATACTACTTCAGAAAAAACTGATTAGAATAGCAGAAGTTTCAACTCAAATGACAAGAATTGTATTATCATACTAGTTAAGGAAAAACGTATTAGTATAGCTTAAGTTTCAACTCAAACGACAAGAATTGTATTTTCAATACTAATGGCAATGAATTAAAATAAATTTCTGACTCACCTGAATGTAAAGATACACTACTTTATTACAGGCACTTATTGCAGATACATTAACTTATTACAGGCACTATAAAATTATGATTCAATCAAAGAGAACGAACCATACGAGCAGCTGATCCTCTTCGATCAGGCGACCTCGTCTGGTCCAGCCCATCCTAGAATGAAAACATATTACCAAGGGGCGAATATGAAATTCGGAATTTGGAAACCCAACTAGCCTCATTACCTACTTTTAACCACGTCAATTTTATAAACTTACCTAGCACAAACCACTTCAATATAGCGACTCTCTTGCATTAACGAATCTCTTCTTTTGTGAAGGCTTTAGCCTTTAACGGCAGAATAAATCACTTTTTGAGTATTTGCCAAACCGTGTATTTGCCAGAGCTCTAAACACGCAAACCGTGTATTTGCCAGAGCTCTAAACACGCAAACCGTGTATTTGAGGGAATTTTTCAATTGAGGGAATTTTCTCCTCGGCAAATCTCGTCATGGAGTTAAAATGATCATAAGCGTAAACTTCTTTGACTGTTTACAAATGACTAATTGAAGCTTTAACACCTTCTCCTCTGCCCCAGTCCTGGATCTGAGTCTCAATAAGTGCTAGAATTTTGTCGATGTATGTATGGAGAGTTTCAACGGGGTCGATTAAAATAATACAGCGGTCATTTAAGCTCCTTCGGGGGGATTGAAAACTACCCTATGTGTTTTCAATGTGACCTAGAGCAGATTCCAAGATATTAAATTCACGTAATACACTTTCTGGGGGCGTGACAGTGTTTTCAAACCCTGCACCGTTTTGCACAGGGATCAAATCACTAACAACATCAAAGTTGTCCCCGGAAACATCACTCAAGAATTTCCACAAGCTTGTTAAGCTCTTCCATAGTAAACTGAAAATCAGTAGGAATATTTTGCGACATACTTTCACTAATATCATCTTCTGATAATTGGTCCTATGAAATAGGATATTTCTCTTGAATAATTTGTAGTTCTGAACCATAGAAGGTAGTCCGTGTTGTCATATTCCCCTGAAACTAAAATAAATGAGTTTTGTTTTTTTCCCTTTGACTGGATGTCTTTTCAAACACTTATACACACACACAGTTATTACAGTTATTTTTTCAATAGAAAGGATTTGTGTTAATCCCAATTGACAAAAAAATATATATAATAAATTAAATAGTTTTTCTTTTTGTTCATACATATACAACAGTAATAGAGAAAGAGGATGAATTCAATTCTTTCTCTGAATGGATTTAGTTTTTTTTTTCAGGGATGGGGGGGGGGTTCATACACATAAACACACAGTTATTACATCCCCTATATTCTTTAGATACAATTTGTACTAATCCTATTTAAAAAAAAACAAAAGCATAATAAGAGGCTTGTGTTAAAACAGACACAAGAAATAGAGAGAGAGGATAAATCAAATTTTTCTTACGGTTTTTATAGAAGAGCTGGTCAGAGCTTGTGGAGAGTCCTCGTTCGTTATCAGGAGTTCTTGTGTGATGGATCTCCTAGAACTAGAGATAAACTCCACTATATTTAAAAGCGTATCCACACATGAATAATCAACATGACCGGGAGACTGACTGTCATCTTTATCTTCCAATGAATGTATTTCTTGTGTTATGAATCTCCTCGGACTCTCCTCGAAATACTCTCAATCAGGCTCAATAAACTATCCATAACCGAACGATCGACATGCCCTAGTAACTGACTGTCTTCATTTTCCCTCAGTTTGACTACTGGATTTTCTGCTTGTGGAACCTCATATAATTCAACGATTCTTATTTTGTTTGGTCTTTTGATGGTCTCTTTGGCATCGGTCTAGAATAAAAAAAAAATATAGCAGAGTCGAATTATTGTTATATCTATATCTATATCTATGTATATCTCAGTTCTCCTTCCCTCCCTTCCTTCCGTCAGTTCCCCTTCCCTCCCTTCCTTCCCTCAGTTCCCCCTTCCTTCCATATGTATATATATATATGTATATATATCTCAGTTCCCCTTCCCTACCCTAGTACAAAATTCACTCATTTTTCTTCTCTGTCAATAATATACGATTAGTTTTCGATATTTAATTGACCTCGGTGGTTCTTAATGAATTTACATCGGTCTACAATAAAATGTTCGCATTTAAAAGTCCTCACACAAAACAAAAAGGACTTTCTTCTCTTTCTTACTCCTCTTACATTATTATCAATGTTGTTAAAAAGACCCTTCCCCGCCCCCTATCTCAAGAACAATAACATTGATATGGCTTAATGTTCAACTCAAATGATAAGAATTGCATTATCATACTACTTCAGAAAAAACTGATTAGAATAGCAGAAGTTTCAACTCAAATGACAAGAATTGTATTATCATACTAGTTAAGGAAAAACGTATTAGTATAGCTTAAGTTTCAACTCAAACGACAAGAATTGTATTTTCAATACTAATGGCAATGAATTAAAATAAATTTCTGACTCACCTGAATGTAAAGATACACTACTTTATTACAGGCACTTATTGCAGATACATTAACTTATTACAGGCACTATAAAATTATGATTCAATCAAAGAGAACGAACCATACGAGCAGCTGATCCTCTTCGATCAGGCGACCTCGTCTGGTCCAGCCCATCCTAGAATGAAAACATATTACCAAGGGGCGAATATGAAATTCGGAATTTGGAAACCCAACTAGCCTCATTACCTACTTTTAACCACGTCAATTTTATAAACTTACCTAGCACAAACCACTTCAATATAGCGACTCTCTTGCATTAACGAATCTCTTCTTTTGTGAAGGCTTTAGCCTTTAACGGCAGAATAAATCACTTGTTGAGTATTTGCCAAACCGTGTATTTGCCAGAGCTCTAAACACGCAAACCGTGTATTTGCCAGAGCTCTAAACACGCAAACCGTGTATTTGAGGGAATTTTTCAATTGAGGGAATTTCTCCTCGGCAAATCTCGTCATGGAGTTAAAATGATCATAAGCGTAAACTCCTTTGACTGTTTACAAATGACTAATTGAAGCTTTAACACCTTCTCCTCTGCCCCAGTCCTGGATCTGAGTCTCAATAAGTGCTAGAATTTGTCGATGTATGTATGGAGAGTTTCAACGGGGTCGATTAAAATAATACAACGGTCATTTAAGCTCTCCTCGGGGGGATTGAAAACTACCCTGTGTGTTTCAATGTGACCTAGAGCAGATTCCAAGATATTAAATTCACGTAATACACTTTCTGGGGGCGTGACAGTGTTTTCAAACCCTGCACCGTTTTGCACAGGGATCAAATCACTAACAACATCAAAGTTGTCCCCGGAAACATCACTCAACAATTTCCACAAGCTTGTTAAGCTCTTCCATAGTAAACTGAAAATCAGTAGGAATATTTTGCGACATACTTCACTAATATCATCTTCTGATAATTGGTCCTATGAAATAGGATATTTCTCTTGAATAATTTGTAGTTCTGAACCATAGAAGGTAGTCCGTGTTGTCACATTCCCCTGAAACTAAAATAAATGAGTTTTGTTTTTTTCCCTTTGACTGGATGTCTTTTCAAACACTCATACACACACACAGTTATTACAGTTATTTTTTCAATAGAAAGGATTTGTGTTAATCCCAATTGACAAAAAAATATATATAATAAATTAAATGTTTTTTCTTTTTGTTCATACATATACAACAGTAATAGAGAAAGAGGATGAATTCAATTCTTTCTCTGAATGGATTTAGTTTTTTTTTCAGGGATGGGGGGGGGGTTTCATACACATAAACACACAGTTATTACATCCCCTATATTCTTTAGATACAATTTGTACTAATCCTATTAAAAAAAAAACAAAAGCATAATAAGAGGCTTGTGTTAAAACAGACACAAGAAATAGAGAGAGAGGATAAATCAAATTTTTCTTACGGTTTTTATAGAAGAGCTGGTCAGAGCTTGTGGAGAGTCCTCGTTCGTTATCAGGAGTTCTTGTGTGATGGATCTCCTAGAACTAGAGATAAACTCCACTATATTTAAAAGCGTATCCACACATGAATAATCAACATGACCGGGAGACTGACTGTCATCTTTATCTTCCAATGAATGTATTTCTTGTGTTATGAATCTCCTCGGACTCTCCTCGAAATACTCTCAATCAGGCTCAATAAACTATCCATAACCGAACGATCGACATGCCCTAGTAACTGACTGTCTTCATTTTCCCTCAGTTTGACTACTGGATTTTCTGCTTGTGGAACCTCATATAATTCAACGATTCTTATTTTGTTTGGTCTTTTTGATGGTCTCTTTGGCATCGGTCTAGAATAAAAAAAAAATATAGCAGAGTCGAATTATTTGTTATATCTATATCTATATCTATGTATATCTCAGTTCTCCTTCCCTCCCTTCCTTCCGTCAGTTCCCCTTCCCTCCCTTCCTTCCCTCAGTTCCCCCTTCCTTCCATATGTATATATATATATGTATATATATCTCAGTTCCCCTTCCCTACCCTAGTACAAAATTCACTCATTTTTCTTCTCTGTCAATAATATACGATTAGTTTTCGATATTTAATTGACCTCGGTGGTTCTTAATGAATTTACATCGGTCTACAATAAAATGTTCGCATTTAAAAGTCCTCACACAAAACAAAAAGGACTTTCCTTCTCTTTCTTACTCCTCTTACATTATTATCAATGTTGTTAAAAAGACCCTTCCCCGCCCCCTATCTCAAGAACAATAACATTGATATGGCTTAATGTTCAACTCAAATGATAAGAATTGCATTATCATACTACTTCAGAAAAAACTGATTAGAATAGCAGAAGTTTCAACTCAAATGACAAGAATTGTATTATCATACTAGTTAAGGAAAAACGTATTAGTATAGCTTAAGTTTCAACTCAAACGACAAGAATTATATTTTCAATACTAATGGCAATGAAATAAAATAACTTTCTGACTCACCTGAATGTAAAGATACACTACTTTATTACAGGCACTTATTGCAGATACATTAACTTATTACAGGCACTATAAAATTATGATTCAATCAAAGAGAACGAACCACACGAGCAGCTGATCCTCTTCGATCAGGCGACCTCGTCTGGTCCAGCCCATCCTAGAATGAAAACATATTACCAAGGGGCGAATATGAAATTCGGAATTTGGAAACCCAACTAGCCTCATTACCTACTTTTAACCACGTCAATTTTATAAACTTACCTAGCACAAACCACTTCAATATAGCGACTCTCTTGCATTAACGAATCTCTTCTTTTGTGAAGGCTTTAGCCTTTAACGGCAGAATAAATCACTTGTTGAGTATTTGCCAAACCGTGTGTTTGCCAGAGCTCTAAACACGCAAACCGTGTATTTGCCAGAGCTCTAAACACGCAAACCGTGTATTTGAGGGAATTTTTCAATTGAGGGAATTTTCTCCTCGGCAAATCTCGTCATGGAGTTAAAATGATCATAAGCGTAAACTCCTTTGACTGTTTACAAATGACTAATTGAAGCTTTAACACCTTCTCCTCTGCCCCAGTCCTGGATCTGAGTCTCAATAAGTGCTAGAATTTTGTCGATGTATGTATGGAGAGTTTCAACGGGGTCGATTAAAATAATACAACGGTCATTTAAGCTCTCCTCGGGGGGATTGAAAACTACCCTGTGTGTTTTCAATGTGACCTAGAGCAGATTCCAAGATATTAAATTCACGTAATACACTTTCTGGGGGCGTGACAGTGTTTTCAAACCCTGCACCGTTTTGCACAGGGATCAAATCATTAACAACATCAAAGTTGTCCCCGGAAACATCACTCAACAATTTCCACAAGCTTGTTAAGCTCTTCCATAGTAAACTGAAAATCAGTAGGAATATTTTGCGACATACTTTCACTAATATCATCTTCTGATAATTGGTCCTATGAAATAGGATATTTCTCTTGAATAATTTGTAGTTCTGAACCATAGAAGGTAGTCCGTGTTGTCACATTCCCCTGAAACTAAAATAAATGAGTTTTGTTTTTTTCCCTTTGACTGGATGTCTTTTCAAACACTCATACACACACACAGTTATTACAGTTATTTTTTCAATAGAAAGGATTTGTGTTAATCCCAATTGACAAAAAAATATATATAATAAATTAAATGTTTTTTCTTTTTGTTCATACATATACAACAGTAATAGAGAAAGAGGATGAATTCAATTCTTTCTCTGAATGGATTTAGTTTTTTTTTTCAGGGATGGGGGGGGGTTCATACACATAAACACACAGTTATTACATCCCCCTATATTCTTTAGATACAATTTGTACTAATCCTATTTAAAAAAAAACAAAAGCATAATAAGAGGCTTGTGTTAAAACAGACACAAGAAATAGAGAGAGAGGATAAATCAAATTTTTCTTACGGTTTTTATAGAAGAGCTGGTCAGAGCTTGTGGAGAGTCCTCGTTCGTTATCAGGAGTTCTTGTGTGATGGATCTCCTAGAACTAGAGATAAACTCCACTATATTTAAAAGCGTATCCACACATGAATAATCAACATGACCGGGAGACTGACTGTCATCTTTATCTTCCAATGAATGTATTTCTTGTGTTATGAATCTCCTCGGACTCTCCTCGAAATACTCTCAATCAGGCTCAATAAACTATCCATAACCGAACGATCGACATGCCCTAGTAACTGACTGTCTTCATTTTCCCTCAGTTTGACTACTGGATTTTCTGCTTGTGGAACCTCATATAATTCAACGATTCTTATTTTGTTTGGTCTTTTGATGGTCTCTTTGGCATCGGTCTAGAATAAAAAAAAAATATAGCAGAGTCGAATTATTTGTTATATCTATATCTATATCTATGTATATCTCAGTTCTCCTTCCCTCCCTTCCTTCCGTCAGTTCCCCTTCCCTCCCTTCCTTCCCTCAGTTCCCCCTTCCTTCCATATGTATATATATATATGTATATATATCTCAGTTCCCCTTCCCTACCCTAGTACAAAATTCACTCATTTTTCTTCTCTGTCAATAATATACGATTAGTTTTCGATATTTAATTGACCTCGGTGGTTCTTAATGAATTTACATCGGTCTACAATAAAATGTTCGCATTTAAAAGTCCTCACACAAAACAAAAAGGACTTTCCTTCTCTTTCTTACTCCTCTTACATTATTATCAATGTTGTTAAAAAGACCCTTCCCCGCCCCCTATCTCAAGAACAATAACATTGATATGGCTTAATGTTCAACTCAAATGATAAGAATTGCATTATCATACTACTTCAGAAAAAACTGATTAGAATAGCAGAAGTTTCAACTCAAATGACAAGAATTGTATTATCATACTAGTTAAGGAAAAACGTATTAGTATAGCTTAAGTTTCAACTCAAACGACAAGAATTGTATTTTCAATACTAATGGCAATGAATTAAAATAAATTTCTGACTCACCTGAATGTAAAGATACACTACTTTATTACAGGCACTTATTGCAGATACATTAACTTATTACAGGCACTATAAAATTATGATTCAATCAAAGAGAACGAACCATACGAGCAGCTGATCCTCTTCGATCAGGCGACCTCGTCTGGTCCAGCCCATCCTAGAATGAAAACATATTACCAAGGGGCGAATATGAAATTCGGAATTTGGAAACCCAACTAGCCTCATTACCTACTTTTAACCACGTCAATTTTATAAACTTACCTAGCACAAACCACTTCAATATAGCGACTCTCTTGCATTAACGAATCTCTTCTTTTGTGAAGGCTTTAGCCTTTAACGGCAGAATAAATCACTTGTTGAGTATTTGCCAAACCGTGTATTTGCCAGAGCTCTAAACACGCAAACCGTGTATTTGCCAGAGCTCTAAACACGCAAACCGTGTATTTGAGGGAATTTTTCAATTGAGGGAATTTTCTCCTCGGCAAATCTCGACATGGAGTTAAAATGATCATAAGCGTAAACTCCTTTGACTGTTAACAAATGACTAATTGAAGCTTTAACACCTTCTCCTCTGCCCCAGTCCTGGATCTGAGCCTCAATAAGTGCTAGAATTTTGTCGATGTATGTATGGAGAGTTTCAACGGGGTCGATTAAAATAATACAACGGTCATTTAAGCTCTCCTCGGGGGGATTGAAAACTACCCTGTGTGTTTTCAATGTGACCTAGAGCAGATTCCAAGATATTAAATTCACGTAATACACTTTCTGGGGGCGTGACAGTGTTTTCAAACCCTGCACCGTTTTGCACAGGGATCAAATCACTAACAACATCAAAGTTGTCCCCGGAAACATCACTCAACAATTTCCACAAGCTTGTTAAGCTCTTCCATAGTAAACTGAAAATCAGTAGGAATATTTTGCGACATACTTCACTAATATCATCTTCTGATAATTGGTCCTATGAAATAGGATATTTCTCTTGAATAATTGTAGTTCTGAACCATAGAAGGTAGTCCGTGTTGTCACATTCCCCTGAAACTAAAATAAATGAGTTTTGTTTTTTTCCCTTTGACTGGATGTCTTTTCAAACACTCATACACACACACAGTTATTACAGTTATTTTTTCAATAGAAAGGATTTGTGTTAATCCCAATTGACAAAAAATATATATAATAAATTAAATGTTTTTTTCTTTTGTTTATACATATACAACAGTAATAGAGAAAGAGGATGAATTCAATTTTTTCTCTGAATGGATTTAGTTTTTTTTTTCAGGGATGGGGGGGGGGGTTTCATACACATAAACAGACAGTTATTACATCCCCCTATATTCTTTAGATATAATTTGTACTAATCCTATTAAAAAAAACAAACAAAAGCATAATAAGAGGCTTGTGTTAAAACAGACACAAGAAATAGAGAGAGAGAGGATAAATCAAATTTTTCTTACGGTTTTTATAGAAGAGCTGGTCAGAGCTTGTGGAGAGTCCTCGTTCGTTATCAGGAGTTCTTGTGTGATGGATCTCCTAGGACTAGGGATAAACTCCACTATATTTAAAAGCGTATCCACACATGAATAATCAACATGACCGGGAGACTGACTGTCATCTTTATCTTCCAATGAATGTATTTCTTGTGTTATGAATCTCCTCGGACTCTCCTCGGAATACTCTCAATCAGGCTCAATAAACTATCCATAACCGAACGATCGACATGCCCTAGTAACTGACTGTCTTCATTTTCCCTCAGTTTGACTACTGGATTTTCTGCTTGTGGAACCTCATTTAATTCAACGATTCTTATTTTGTTTGGTCTTTTTGATGGTCTCTTTGGCATCGGATCTAGAATAAAAAAATATAGCAGAGTCGAATTATTTGTTATATCTATATCTATGTATATCTCAGTTCTCCTTTCCCTCCCTTCCTTCCGTCGTTCCCCCTTCCCTCCCTTCCTTCAGTTCCCCCTTCCTTCCATAGTCTATATATATTAAATTCTCAGTTCCCCTTCCCTCCCCTAGTACAAAATTCACTCATTTTTCTTCTCTGGTCAATAATATACGATTAGTTTTCTATATTAATTGACCTCGGTGGTTCTTAATGAATTTACATCGGTCTACAATAAAATGTTCGCATTTAAAGAAGTCCTCACACAAAACAAAAAGGACTTTCCTTCTCTTTCTTACTCCTCTTACATTATTATCAATGTTGTTAAAAAGACCCTTCCCCGCCCCCTATCTCAAGAACAATAACATTGATATGGCTTAATGTTCAACTCAAATGATTAAGAATTGCATTATCATACTACTTCAGAAAAAACTGATTAGAATGGCAGAAGTTTCAACTCAAATGACAAGAATTGTATTATCAACTAGTTAAGGAAAAACGTATTAGTATAGCTTACGTTTTCAACTCAACGACAAGAATTGTATTTTCAATACTAATGGCAATGAAATAAAATAACTTCTGACTCACCTGACATGTAAAGATACACTACTTTATTACAGGCACTTATTGCAGATACATTAACTTATTACACAGGCACTATAAAATTATGATTCATCAAAGAGAACGAACCATACGAGCAGCTGATCCTCTTCGATCGTCAGGCGACCTCGACTGGTCCAGCCCATCCTAGAATGAAAACATATTACCAAGGGGCGAATATGAAATTCGGAATTTGGAAACCCAACTAGCCTCATTACCTACTTTTAACCACGTCAATTTTATAAACTTACCTAGCACAAACCACTTCAATATAGCGACTCTCTTGCATTAACGAATCTCTTCTTTTGTGAAGGCTTTAG
>JAPEVW010000097.1:73100-78100 GCA_027921565.1 Artemia sinica
CCTATTCAAAACATACCAATCCCAGAAAATTGTCCAGTAGTCAGAAATCCCGTGCGAATGATGTGTGTTTTCTACTAGGCTATAAATTTCCTCGAGGGGCGCCACTCCTCAAAGTAGGGAATAGAGTTGACCGCAAGGTACCCAGTCTTGCAGGTACCCCGAAAACGTCGAGGCAGCCCTTTCGCGCAGAGGCCGTTGTCCATAGATCTGGATCTTTACGGCCCTGCCTGACAGTTGTACCTCCTATAGAGGATCCTCCCGCCGATCGGTGTTTCTGCATCACCATGCAATTTAACCCATTGCCTGGGGAGAAGGTGGGCAACTCAAAGGAACTTGTGAATAAAACCAGTTGGGCACTTTTGAGTGTACATTTGAGGGGCCTTCTTCCTCCTCCCGCCTGTATTTATGAACCCCGGTCAAGGGTGCCCCATATTCTATTATGGACCCCCAGGGACAAGGTCCCCCCTTGCGTCCATAGCCTCACTATGGAGGTACCCCTACAATATCTGTAGAGCCGTTTTCCCCTATCGCCACCTGGCGGACATGCGAAGATTGGCCTGGGGGAGGCCATTTCTAATTCCTTAAAGATCAATTTGATGCTCCTTTCTTTCCTGATGTGGGTTTACACCTATTCTATATTTTCATTAACAAATTGCTCCAAGAACCCCCACCACAATAGTAATAAAAGTAGGGCTGTATGCGATGATAGGATTTTGAAACTTATTGGATTCTGTTGACACACAAGCAAGGAATGACGTCCAATACAGTCAGAGATCTAACAGTTTCTGTTAAATGGGTCATATATATGAGGCCCCCAGTTTAATGCTGGAAAAGTGCAAAGGGTTCTCCCATTTTGGAAGAAACCGGGCAATGACAATTTAAAACTGCAATGGCAATGCTTATTGTCATCAAATATTGGTTTGACCAATTTCTAAGAGATACCTTGGAGAGATTTGGGGTTGTTGTGATCTTAAGACCTTAAATTCAACTGCCATAACCCAATATCCTTCAGTAGCAGGATACAAAACGCAAAACTCTTGTTATCATCTAAGAACAATCACCCTTAGATCTGGAGGAATAATTATCAAAACTTTAAAAGAGCTTGGTGAGACCAAGATTGGAATTTGGAAGTGTTTGACCACATCAATTAATAACAAAACACTGGATTGCTCTTGAATCTATCCAAAGGACAGGCAACAAAATGAATGAAGGGCCTCAAAGATAAAGAGGTCATGGCGTGCTGACTGCAAGAGCCCCTTAAGGGTACCAACCTCTAACATACCAGAAAAAAAAAAACCATCCAACAGCTTCAACAACAAATTTCAAACAAGGACTAGAGTGACTAAACCATTGCTCACACAACTAGGATGCAGCAGATGTCCGGTTTAAAAAAAGCCAATAGTTATCACTGAGGGGAACGCATACACACTGGATTTGTCCATAATTGCAAGCAAGTGTGATCTAAGGTAAATAAAATATTTGAAGAATTTATTAGGGACAATAAAAAAAAAAAAAGTGAATTATATCACCTTGATGCCTCTTTTGTGCTCTTTCTTGATTCAATAATTGGTTCATGAGAATTCCACTTTGAGCCCTTTTAAGGGGTAAAAGTTGCTTTAAAACAGTTCATAGTAAATCAAAAGTTTTAAAATATGTTTCTACAACAACAACTGACTAGTGAGAAATTAATTGCCATTTGGTAGGCAATATTCAGGACAAAGTTAATTGATATTTTTCAATAGACATGGAAATAATCAAATGAGATTCTTCCAGGGAGAAAAAATAATAAACCATTTTACATATCAGCTACAAATGGCAGTTTCTTTCTCACTAGCAAGTTTTTTTTTTTTTGAAACATTTTCTAAAAACATTTTGTTATCTATGAACGGTTTTACCTTTTTCGGCCCCATTAAAGGGATCATCAATGGAATTTGTCCAAGAAACAATCATCTGAGCTTAAGAAACAGCAAATTTAATAACCAACAATCCATTAAGAAATACTCACTTTCATCCTAGCTAAATCATTGGTTAAACATGGGGTAGTTCACATTTCTGACCTAATAATATAAAGGTGAACATAGGCACTCAATGCCTTTTTTTTATGCTCTTTCCAAATAGAATAATTAATTTTGTTGCAAATTAAATTTTATGCCTTTTTACAGAACCCTAAAGAAGATGATTCCTTTATCTCCTAAATGCCTTATATACCTCTGCTAGCAATCAATCTTGTGAATAACCAAAATATAAACTCGCCACCCCCCAACTCCCGCTCCTCGTCTACCTCTCCGCCCCTATAACAGTGCTACTAACTTTTGTGATCTTTTCAAACTTTCTATTCATTGACCATTCTGGAACCGTGAAAAAGCTATGTTTCCACCTTACCAATTTGGGATTCCATTCCACGTCTCGGTTGTGCCCACGCTATCTGTCGGTGTCTCTGTAAGCCCATTGCATTCGATGCTGATGCATCAGTGTGAAAACTACGTGTTAGCTCGAGGCCCACAATGTTGGGTGTTAACGCGTTTCGATTGTCTCATTTACGGCTGCTATTTTTGTGTTTATCTACTCCATTCAAGTCCCAGTCAAGTTCTCTTCGAGACGACTGTACAGCATTGGCAAATGTAAAGGGTGTTGGGGGGGGGGGGGATGGTTTCTTCGAATGTTTCCTCCTATGTTCACT
This sequence comes from Artemia sinica, assembly GCA_027921565.1. NCBI lineage: Eukaryota > Metazoa > Arthropoda > Branchiopoda > Anostraca > Artemiidae > Artemia > Artemia sinica. The sequence goes on from JAPEVW010000097.1 coordinate 75,781, forward strand.
AATTATATGTCTAATCAAGGGGAAAGATTAAAGTACAAACCACCAATCTTTGCGTGCTTCCACAATCGCGTAACTTCGGCTAGTTCAAAAGTAATCAACAACAACATAACCATCCAAACGATTCCATATGCTCTATAGAAATCTAGTAGTTATCTCTAATGTCATGTATAAAAACCGTTGGAATGTTGAAATCCATATATCCCGAAGTTACGTCCGTTATCTGTAAGTGTTCTTAATTAATCATAAATCTGAACCGTAAAGTAGTTTTATATTACGCCAGTTTTATGTAGTAGTTAGTTAAGAAATTTGTGGATAGGAGGGGAAAAAAAAAATTTCGTATTTGAAGACACTTAAGACAATCTTTAATGCACTTTGCCTCTATTTATCGGTTTTGGTGTTAATTTTGGTTCGTGAATTGAATTTGGTAATGAAAATAATTAATTGACTTTTGTTCACAATAATACTTTACCTTTTGAACTAAGACTAGAACGTAGTCTAAAATGTGTCAGTTATTAATATGTCAAATATAAAAATATACAAAATACGGACCAGTTTGCTATTTTGTGCACGTGTGTTGGAATCATGGATAATAAAACATTTTATGGTCTAGAAACCAAACATAATAACTTGAAATAAAAATTTACGGATGAAAAATATTCGTTTAGACTGCGTTAAAATAACAGTCCTTGGTAAACAGCAACTTCCTCTATATAGAATTTGACAGAAAACATCTGTTTAATTTTGCCCGTCTTAAGTCCACATTTTGTATAATTGATCCCATCTTTTCTAAAGGGAACACAATTGGGCTTTCATACTAAGCTAAAATTGTGACACCCCTTTCATTATAATTGGTAATCCCCACTTTGCATATACTAAGTATTCACTTGCAGTCTATATCATTTACGTGAAAAATAGTACACACATCTAATATTACAACATTTAAAAGGTCTACACCAATAAGGTGGCATGAAAGGATGAGTAAATCTCCTAATAAATTTATAGAGGTGATTTGCTCAAAAATATTTTAACAGTAAATTTCAACAAAGTATTTTAGGGATAAAATACAAAGTAATTTTATAAATCACCTAAGAAACCCTGAACTTCTCATGTATTAAGTTAACAGCCATGAGCAATATATCATGAGCACACAGAATAGTATATTACTATCAGAGACTTACCAATTCATAAACGGAATATATTTATCTTATGTAACATTACATATAATCATTTCTACTATTCACCATAAACCGTGCTCTGCATTGTTGTGTAGCTTGTGTATGAAAGAAGAACATGATAGTGTGCGTAAAAGGCAGTCACCAATCTTTGAAAATAGAAAGTTTCAGAAGGGAAATGGCGTCCTAAATAGATCGTTCAAATAGTTTCAAAAGATTTGCCAGTAGTGACACATTTTTAGTATAAAATATTTAATAAATAATGGCCAAAGCTCTGCATTTTAAATTTATGGAAAATTAGATTCAAGTTATGATGATTGCAAGGCTCTTAAGGAATAGTAATCCTTGACAAAACTAGCAACCATTTGCATCTTTCTTCCTGTTCTGTTTTCTTTCTGTGAACAAAATTAGACAGGTTAGTTTCTAGTTTTCAAAGATAGCTATAGATAGGGTTAAAACTAAAAATATATCGTGCTTGTAGTGTAGATGGAAATATTTTCAACTTACTTTGTCTTGCATGACATCAGGGAATACATACTGAAGAGACATGTCATTATTCAGCTCTCTGGAAATGATGGACCAGTAGATCTGCCCATTACCATTTCAAGTGATGAAAGCTCAACATCAAACCTCAACTCAGATATTCCGAATCCTCCAAATATCAAAGTCAAACTCCTCATGTGAAATCTTTCCCATCCCACTAATCCTCCAAATATCAAACTCAAACTCCTCATGTGAAACCTTTCCCCAATCCCCCAATCCTCCTTGACAAATCAACCAACCATCACTCCTTGACAAATGATTGAAAAATCAACCTGGGAAAATCTTTCCCCAAACCACCATCACTGCCAAACCTTTCCAAATCTCAAATCCCACCCAAAACCCAAGTGTGTCAAATCCTTCACCAACCCCAATTTATTCTCCTATTCCCCGTACAACTCTTGTTCACAAATCTACTCCAACCTCTTCATCTTCTTCCACCTCCAACGCTCCCAATAACAGAAAAATAAAACTACTCCCACTGCAGCAGAAGAGAAGAACTACAACAAACAGCAGGGGGTAGAATAGTCAAGGCCCAGTTGTTTTTACACAGTTAAAAAAAAGTTTGGACGAATAGGAAGATAAATCTGCAAACTAAAACCTAGAAT